>JAHPZR010036549.1:0-119394 GCA_019787425.1 Platygyra sinensis
CCAATTCATGACAAATTACAACAAGCGTGTAACTAGTTTAATTCGTGTGGAAGGTGTTTGTCTCCATCTTTGAGTACATCATCCTTCAACTAGTGCAAGTCTCTTTTGAATAATTATAACTCATTCCAGTTCTCTACACCAACAAACATGAGAAAAATATGAAATGAAAAGGAAGATGACTAGACGTAGATTTCGAGGAGAGTGGCTATCAGAGTTTGTAGTGATTATGGCAAGTAAAAAATATGCTTTCTTCAATTCTGGAAAATATATTTCTGCTGTGGAAAGTTAATTTTTAAGCATACTTTCCATAGTGGAAAGTTACGTCAAAAGTAAGTGTCGAGCCCTGCAATCTTCGCAGTGTTTTGCTTGATTTTCAATCGTTTACTGAAAACCTGTTTTAGAGTCTGCTTTGCTCATCCTATAATGCTGTGTTTATCATTATGGCTCATGTCTCTGTGATATGCAAATTAGCTATGAAATGGAATCTAATGCGCATGTGCGCCAGCTGACTGTGTCCCTTTAAATCCAAGAAAAATATATGCTAACTGAGCTATGATAGATCTTGACAGTTATGAACGTAACTGAACAAGTTGCAAAAATATAGCCTGAAAAAATAATCAGGCATGAATGGAATTTGAGCCCATGAACTCAGCGATACCGGTGCAATGCTCCACCAAATTACTAGGGCTGATAAGCCAACTGGGAGCTGGTCACGTTGAGATTTCGCAGTAAACCCACGACTAAGTTGCGTTCATGCATGCATAACTTCGGTGATCTTTAATGAAGTATAGTGTTGGCAAGTGCTGTTTGTCAATACCGTAGTTAGTGGAGGGGACTGGTTAGGAAACACGCAAACTTCAAAGAGGTTTTTTATTTTTTTTCGAGATCACGTGAGCATGACCGTGCACAGTAAATTTCAAGATGGCGCCCATACTGTAGTATCGAGTTGAGAAATGTAGCTCATAATTAAATCAAGTGAAGTTTTGTGCCGTTTAAGACTTACAATTCCTCCCCAAAGCTATATTGTTTTCGTAAAAATGCCTGGCGACAACTGTGCGGTGTAAGGCTGCGGTTCATCTAGGAGAACGGAAGTAATTGGCATCTGGAAACTGCGCTCAACTATGTCCATAATTATTTGTTTTTAGTTCAACAGAAAACGTATTGACGACTCTGACGACGATGACTAGTGATAAGTACTTCCCACTTAAATAGGTAAGTAGTCCTGTTTTGTTCTTCACTCAGCCTTCCGCGGCTGTTCACATTTTTTATTTAACAAGTAGAAAAAGCCCCAGGGAAGTGATAATACCATAAAAGAATTTTGGAGAAAAACGTTACCCGCATAGACAAGCATGATTTTGTATAGTTTTTCGGCCATATGTTAGATTACAGTAGCTCAGATTTGGTCATTTTACTTTCGAGTTCAGATTATCAATGTACCCTCTCTAAGTATAATTTTCAAGCAGTTCAGTGTGAGTCTTTTTTTTCTTACACAGAATACAAAGCTCAAAGTTGACTCGATATGAGAGTTAATCTACTTTGTAAGAACTCTCAGTGACTCAGTGAAAGAGAAGAAATAAACGCTTGGTGTATAAAGGTCTCTCCGTTCACACAAACTGAACCTGTCCAAAGTGAAACCAAGTCTACCAAATTCCACAGCAGTGATGTTCGTAGGCTTGAAAAATGATGGTAACCTTTGAATTCGATCGAAACGAGATGAATACTGTTACTCAGACTCTTACGATAGCAATAAATAGCAAGCAGATGGGTGTAAAAATAAAGAAAATCCTCAACCTACGAGTGTAGGGTTCCATGTATATCCTAGGTACTAGCAATTTTCAGTAATCTGCGAACCTTGAAACAACGAACGGCTCTTGAAAGAAAGAGACAAACAAAATGAATCTAAACACACTACATCTAAGACGCCGTTCACACGACCTCGGAGAAATGTAAAAACGCAACTATGTTCCATCGAAAACGAAGTTTTTTGAAACGCTCCTCAACCCGGAGCAATTTGAAAACGCCGGATTTGTGTTTGAGTGTGGACGGAGCTTAACGAAAGCGATGACGTCACGGTAATCGTGTGATCAACCCTGACCGAAACCTCGTTCCCAGGGTCTCTCTTCTTCTCACCCCCTGGAGCGAGAGGGCGTGGAAGGAAGAGTGCCCCTGGGAACAAGGTTGCCCTGACCTTCGAGCGTTTCTGCCGCTGGTTATTTTTGTGTTTTCAATATTCTTCGGTATAGTGTGAACGGGGTCTGAATGAAACGACCATTAAAGCGGGGTCCACATGAAAGCCGTATTTTGGCTGGGTATTATGTTTTTAATGCAAATATCTCGTTTACGTTTCAAGCAATCTTTATGCTCATTTCACATATCTATGTTTTTTGTCGTTTTGTAAATTTTTTGGTGATTTTTAGGTATATTTGGAGATAAATAGTTTTTCTCAAAGGATTTGTAAAATTTATGGAAATAGGAAATTTTGAAGATTTGGTGTTGTTTTAAAATTAGAGTTTGAAGTTAAAAATTGGTAGATACACTCCAAACAGTTGCCCAACAACCTGGGGTGCCATTGTGCGGTCAGGAAACTGTCTGGTGGTGTTCCATAACCCTTTTTTTTCCCTTTCAACCTCTCTTTAAACTTACCAAAATTTCACCTAAATTCAGGTGTACCCCCGCCTTAAACCCGTGGAGTTACGCTGAAAATTGACCGAAGCTGAAAACGCAACCGTTGATTCACAGATTACTGATGGTCACTGTAATATGGACGAACAAGTTGGGGAATCTCAAATAGAGAAACTTTAATGAAACGCTTCTTTTTATTTATCTATTAAGAGTCGGCTGTGGGATGTTTTATCAAGTGCCTGGAAGTGTGTTACGTTGCATATTTTGTACATCTGACTTGCGAAAAATAAGTCTGTGTTACGATAACCAGCAGTTATCTTAGTGAGAGCTTCTTTGCTTCCCTAGTAGCAAAAAACTGAAGTAAATAAAGATATATTCGGGTTATTACGTACAGTGTTATAGTTTTCAAATCGCTGCGTCCTTTGAGAGCAGCTTTTCGTTTGTGTTATGTAAACCCTATCTCTTCTAGAATAAGCTTTACATTTAACCCTTTAAATTTTCTCTGTACATCACTCTTAAATACATGGCGATTTAATGAAATCATTAACACAATACAGTCTATTCCAACATGTTCAACTCCGATAGGCTTTGACAACATTTGTATGAATATATGTCAACTAAAAAGCAACCAGACACCGAACCAATTATTTACTAGCACTCCCTCGTATATCATTAACACCTGTCCTTGGTCGAAATAGTCTTTGATCGATGCCCCCAAAACGAATCCTATCTTTTCAAACTTCCTTTCCCTTTCCAACTATGCAGCCTCCCCTTCTTCCGACGACAGGTGGGCATTGGGGTCTGAGTCCGAATCGAACATGCCGCCCTTCTGCCGAACTGTGTCCTTCATTCGCCTGTTGTCAGCGGCAGCGTTTTTCCACACCAGTTCCAGTTCTTTATCGACGCTCCTAAGATACAAATGAGCAATTCCTTGCTTAAATTCAGTAATATGTTCTCAAACAGTCTGTCGACAACCACCATTCTAGAAACTCGTCAGTCAAAGCAAGTGAAAACAAGTGTTGACACAGAAGGAGAAAGCTGAAATTTCCAGCCACAATTTGTGGGCGAGAGATTTTCATAGCCAAACTAGATGCAGAAAGATTTTCTAGGGAGCATGAAGTCGCGCCCTTCGGGTGGGTTAATACCTTGGTAAAGTTACTCCAGTATAGCGTGACAGCGTGACACAGGTAATTACACGTAATAGTGTGACCGGTCGCGTCCTACCTGTGCTCTCCGATCATTAATTCCAGTTGGCGTTGTTTTTGTCTGACCATGCTGCGAAGATTATCGATTTCTTCTCCGTATTGCTCTTTGAGTTTGTTGATCTCCTTCTCTTTCTCGCGCAACCTGATCGAGAGAAAGACACTTGTTATGGCATTCGTTCTGAAAGCTAAGGGGGAATTGCTTTGGTTATTTATTTCTTTAGTCTCTTACCTTCCTGTAACTACAGCGACCTTGTCAGTGGCCTTTTGCCGGTATTCCTTCAAGGAAAAACAATTGGTTAAATAGGGAGCCTAAAAAACCACGGCGGCGACGACTTTTCAATAGTTCAAAACCCCAATGAATGTTTCTCAATTTTATCACAATTGTCTGCCTTGAGTTGAATGCTTTCTCTTTGCTGTTGCTGCAAATTACTTAAGCCCTCCTCCTTACCTGAAGTTTTTCCTCAAGTCCCTTAATGTTCTGAGTTCCAGCAAGGATTTTAGAAGCAGCTTTCTCCTGCTGAACCTTCTGTGTTTTAGCCTGCAAAGAAAAGATTCAACTTTTCATGACAAGATCTACAGCTACAAGGGACTTCAAGGAGCAAAGATACCATCAGATGGTGACAGAGTACTGCTAGAACAACCTACACGGGTGTCGCATGCTGGAATTTTTTAATTTTTCGCGTTCGCGTTAGCAATCCCCCAGGGGGGTACTCCTTGAAAAAAACTGGGTAGGGGTATGCAGCCCGCTTCTTAAAACCCTTATCCCTCGCAGGCAGCCGTTTGTAGTGTCGTCACGCAATCATCCTCCCAAGGATCGTTGCGTGACGAAACTAAAAACGGCTGGGAAGGAGACTAATCAAGACCAAATCTACGATTTTCCGTAGCCAATTTATGACCTAATAAAAACTTCGATACGCTACTCAAGACCTGACACTTAAATCAACACCCTGTTTCACACCTGCCTTAAAATTAGTTTCCGTTCAGAACGATGTTTAAGACTTTGTGAAGTGCTTTTGTCGATGGTCTTCTCAATGATGATGATGAAAAGGTAGCTTAATTCTTCTAAAAAAACATATTCAATTCAAGACTCGAGTGCAAAAAAATTGCCTAATTGAGACCAAATCAGCCAAAGAAAACAGTACCCTTTGCGACTTCACAATACCCCCGGGACAATACCTATAATGTATAGTCCATAAAAAAGAGTACTCCCGTGTAGTAATCCTTAATCAATCATACTCCATTTTAACTATTCCCTGTACCTGTTTGGTTAATTATAGGTGTTGCGTTTTTCTACCTCAATAGTGCAGAATTGTCTTTTTCTGTTCTCCCTTCTATTTAGTCTCCTCCCAAGCCGTTTTCTGGGGGAGCGTTGCGTGACATCCCAAAAAAACGGCTACGAAGGAGACCACCTTCTATTTGAAGGCAAAATGGCGGCCGAACAAACGGAAGATAAACAAATAAAAGAAACAGAAATCAGACTTAATGATACATAGAAGTACAAAGTGAATACATGCACGGTGTGAACTTACAAATTGTACGTAGTTGTCCCTTTCAGCGGCTGTTTTCTCGGCCTATCAAAAAGAAAGACGGCTTTTAATTCAGTCTCATCTTAACAACACAATAATGGAAACCTCCATTGACACGCTGGCGTTATATTTAAGAAGCCAAAAAATCCCAATCCACACAACAGCAAAGAGATAACAAGAAAACATAACCTCTAAAGACTCTAAATAGGCCAACATAACTATGCTCCGTAATGGCTTCTTGTGGTCATTTAACTTTCGCTGAAAAAACTTTCCCATTTTTACATCTGGTCTCCCTCGCAGGCGCAACCCAAGTAACGGTTGGGAAGGTCGAATGTCTAGTTAAGCGGGAAAGTAAGACGAACCAACACATGCGCTGAGATTGTATCCGAGAGAGCAAAATGGCGCTAGAGTGCCAGGCCGGAATTACCCGCTTAACCCTTTATTCACCATGGTTTTGCAAGTTTATACATGGATATAAGCCTCGTTCGTTTTTGCGCGTTTATGAACCTCGACTGTGTCTCGGCCCATAAACAAGTTGACCAATATCCAGCCATCTTGATCTCACACTCAGCTTATAACCCGTATGTATAGAGCCTGGTTCCCGGGGCACCTTTTCTTTACAAACATACCTCTGCTAAGCAATGCAGAGAATTCTTATTTCGGCTTCAGGAATTTTAAAAATATCTAACTAAAAAGCAACTAATGTCACGCCGACCGGCGTCACAGGCGTCACCGGCGTCACGCCAAACTTACAACAGTAAGAACTTGTGACAGCGTTTCTTGTGCTGTCAGTTTCTCGTTCCTGTATGTGTTCCAACTTCCGTTGAAGAAACAAAAACTTGCGTTCTGATTTCCTGTGGACAAAGGAAGAGTTTTTTCATTTAGTTTCCAGTCATAAAAACTCTGAACGCCCCAGATATTACGTTATCACATGACGTCACGGCGGCCATATTGAAACCGTGGCCATGTTTGTGTAACAAACCAATGCTGTTGGAGTTCAACTCTTTTCTCATATAAACACTTTCTTTTGTTCCAATAAATTTGCCCGTGTGCTGGTCACTTGAGTAAACACGCTATATCCACTTCGACACAAACGCAGGACACTTTCCATTTGATGAAAAAATTTGGTTTAATGTCTGGAAATTTTCAGTAGTACAACTGGAACAGCATTTTCTAGAATTTTCGCGAGAAAGTAAAGCAAAATTTTCGGAAATTTTTGTTCCGTTTCATTTTCCCCTAAGAATTTCCGGAATTTTCGGTTGAATGGTTCGAATTTTGAAACTTCAACGATTTTGAGATTTTCCAGAAACTTTCCGTAAGGAAAATCTTCAGTCCCTACAATCTCAGGCAACCTACAATGAGGATGAAAATAGACTTTACTGTCTCTGAAATCCCTATCGGTAGAGAATAAAAAACATGAAAGTTGTAAAAGTACAGGGAGGTTGGGCAAGAACTTCATGCTAGCCCACATATAGAGCACACTCCCATATTGTCTTATCCATAGATATCCATATGGGCGGTTGTGTTACTCTCTGTTTCGATTTACTTTTTGCACCTTTAGCAACCCTGAGCAAAATGAACGCCATATTTGCTAAGGCTGCACGAGTTTCAATGAACGTGATATAAAGCTGAAGAAACACGACCAAGGGAAAAAGGACACGCTTATTATTACAGATGTAAGTGTGTGTCATATTTCCAAAGCGTCTTTCACATTTTGGCATTCTAAGCTAAAGATTCTGCCAGGCTTTGAGAATCGCTCACAGTCAGTTTATTGAATTGGCTGTAAAGTAAATGTTTCTTTCAAACAATTACCTAAAAAGAAAAGCCATGAATTACGAAATAAATCGTCAATAAAGAACGCACTCACTTCAGTGACTTTTTATAAGCTTCAAGTTCTCGTTCGAGCTGGGCGTTTTTAGCTTCGGCGTCTGCAATTCAAGAACGCAATCAGTGACCATTCCATTTCTTTCTTATCATTGTTGTACAAGAAATAAAACAAAATATAAATCATTAATGTACCTGCAAATTTTATGGCTACGTTGCTCTTTTCCTTCTGGATTGCCTTTAATATGTACAAAACAAATACAAATACGAGAATATGAGTAAAAACAAGCATACATGTAGGATGCTTAGTAGTCCACGGTTCGTTCAAATGTCGGGACGATAACATTTGTTAAGTATGTGAAAAATTATTTCTCTTTGAACAACTGGGATTAGGGAGACTACATGTACTTCCCTTTCATGTTAATTTGAACTCAATCGTGGACAGAAACAAGTTACACACCTGCAGTCGAGAGTTGTATTCCTCTGTCTCTAACTTCGTTTTAGCTTTTAAGTCTTCAAGGACACTAAAAGAATAATAAGCGAAGGATTGTTAATATCATTTTACCCTGTAAGTTCCTTGCAATATTAAAGGAGGTGATCGTGATATGTTTGCGCGATTTTTTTCTAGCGCTTTCAACAGGTAAAGCATTTTTGATTTTCCCGCACTTTTCGGCACATTTCATTTATTGTGTGCTTGTTATCGTTCGCATGTGACACTCTAGCCGGTTCCAGGCGTCCGCATAATTCAAGAGCAAAGCAAAACAGAAGGCAAGAGAGAAACTAAGAGAGGAGTGCACTGAGCGAAGAAAAGCAAGAGTTCTTTCACTTTTCACCCCAATCACCCTCAATTTTTTCTCCCGCCATTTTTCTCGCTACTCCAAACTCGCCGCACACATGGCGCGAGCTACAATGACTCCTTTTTCAACACACTTGTCGCTAGATAAACTGTTTGGGTTTCTGCGCGCTTCACGCGTTTTCTCTTCCGCACGCTCATAGTGATTTACGTTCTGAGTATTACTTTGTGTTGGCTTTTAGTTTCAAGACAGCTAATGGAAAACCTCTCTGAGACAGTGGCAACTGTCTGATGAAGAATATCAGTATGGCACCCCATCCCTTACCTTCTACATTCATCCATTATCCTCAAATGCTCCTGAACTGACATCTTTTGCTCTTGATCTGCTACAGCAGACTCGTGCTGTCGCAACAGGTTGCTATGGGTACGGCGCATGTCATCTAGCTCCGTTTCTAGGCGTCGCTGTGAGGACTCTTGACTTGAAATCCGCTTTGACAACTTGGAAACTACAAGTAATAGAGCAATAGCCACACTTAATAATAACAAAACAACCTGCACTTAGTTGTTCACGAAAAAGGCAACCGACATAAAGCCTAGCCAATGAGGCCGAGTTTCCGAGTTATTTCAATTTATCTCACTTAGTTTTATTTTATTTCACTTGCTTTTTCGACAAGCATATTCTTAGAATGGACTTTTCGATTTTTTCGTTTTTTTAGGACTTGAAGACTTTTTAGTAGTCCAGTCCAGTTCTGGCCATCTCTGTCATGCAGCATCTCTGCGTCATGCATCCAGGACCAGAACTGGACTAGATCACGATCAAATGTGATAGCTGGACAATTTCAGAGCAAAACTAAACTGTTCACAGACGTAGTATTGACGTAGACTGCTCGCAGTCTCTCTTTTCCTCGAAAAGCCGTGGGGAAGAACGCAAGACAAGTAAGCGTGCGAGCGTGGCTGCGAGCGTTACATGCGAACGGCAATGTAGCGGCAGCGCCGTCACGGTCACAGTCACGCTCTCACGCTTGCTTTGCGGTTTTCCCACAGTGGCACAGTTTTCGAGGAAAAGAGAGACTGCTCGCAGTTAAGTATTGACACTGTAACAGTCTACATATCTCAACATCTGTGACGGCGGTCATACCAACCTTCCAGTCCGTGAACCCGCTGCATTTCCTTCATTTTTCTGTCTTGTATTTCTTGCTGTTCCATCAACAGAGCGTTCTCCTCCACCACAAGCTTGGCCTGCTCCTGAAGCTGTTGCCTACAGAGAAAAACGGAGCGAGGGAAACACCTCACCGTCAATCAGTTGAACCTGTAACGGCCTGTTCTAAGTTGCCTTGACAATGTGGTAGCCTAAGTGTAGCCGCACCCACCTCCGAGGAAAAACAAGCGGTGGGTACGGCTAGACATAAGCTAACAATGTGCGCAAAAGAAAACGCTACACAATTCCTTGCATCACTAGAAGTATATAAATTATTTATAATCGTTTCATACCATTCGTCAGGACCAAGGGCATCAGGAGTGGATTTACTAATACTCTGTAATCAACAGGAAAAGGAAACGCGCATGAGAGATTGAAAAGCAGTTGTGCTGTTTGTGCTAAAGATGATCGAGGTCAGGAGAGGATGATCTAAGAGAGCACATCCCCAGCCCAATGACAAGAGAGCATGATCCTATGTTGTCAGGGTCTAAATTCTTATCGTGTCATCCATATATAATCAAGCGTAAAGGTTATGAGAACCTACGAAATGAGCAATCTTTTTAGAGAAACAAATTCTCCCAACTGGTAAAACAACAATGTATACAGACAAGGAAGGAAAATTTGTACATGCATATTATGATTAGGAGTTATAGTGTTAAAACAAACCAAACCTACCATATGAAGCTGCTGATTTTCCTTCACAACTTCCATGACTCTCGCCTTAAACGCGTTCAGTTCCTCCTAAAAGAGAAGGAGGAAAAGTAAACAGTTAAAACACCAATGGGACCAATTTCACAGTCTGGCACAGGTTTTCGAGAGCCTGGAACAGGCTACAAGTACCAAAGACACTGCAGTTGAACGGATTTTAATCCACTCTTTTCCTGGTTGGAAGAGATTTTCTAGCTGCATTGCTAATTGGAATCGACCACGGATATTTAGGACAGACAAATCCTAACCACAGCTCGAATAGAGTCCCAAAGTGCGACGTAACAAAAAAAAAATTGTGAATTATGGGATTTGGCGTCATTTTTTAATAGAGCGTCCTTAAAAAAAGGTCCTTGCCAAAAATTACCTCTTAATTGAAATTCCCAGCCGAAATATAAAGAATCAAAGTTTGATATTGCCCCATATAAATCTCTCTAATTTTGAGTCGGTTCCAGACTGAAGGAACCGGAACAAATTTTAAAAAGGTTTGTATGGGATGCTATCAAACATTGATCCCTTATATCTCCATCGGGAATTGCAATTCAGCGCTAATTTTTGGGATGAGGGCATCTTCTGGGATCTTCTATAAGAATATGACATCATATCCCATAATTTCAAAAAATTGTGACGTCAGTCCTTTAGGACTCTATACAGGGCACAAATGACTGTCACGGTCTGCACGCAAGAACGTGCTCTATCATGACGCAGCAGCGCGGTCAAGTCCTGTCCAGTCTGCTGGCAGTCTGTTATGAGGCGAGACGCTTTAGCCTAGAGGGGAATGGGACGAGACGTCTCGCCTTCTTCCCTACTCGGCCACCGCCATACCGCTCTTCTGTTCTGTGTTCGCGACGACTAAACACTCCTCTAAGTGACACTTAGACCAAAACCGGCTGCCAACAGACTATGTCCAGTCTATTCCGCGATATCCCGTCTTTGTCCTGCCTCTTGTCAGGGAGGCTTCAAAAAGACTTACATCGTACGTTCTGATCAACTGTTCCTTTTCCTTCAGGCGATCGTCGTACGCCAAAAACAGAGGAGCCAGGAACTTTGTGTTCACCTGAAAAAATGGAATTATTTTCAAAAACATTAAAACGCCATTTCACTCTACACTCGTCACATCGATAGTTACAGGAATTTGATTAATTCTAATTTGATTAGAGTTTGGTCTAATTTGATTTGTACTTTCAATAATTAACTTGAAGGCTTCTCGCTACACATTGTCTTGCGTGAAATGAGGGACACCTGCTATAACACCGAAAAAATTCCGGTTTCAATTTCTAGAAAATTGCATTGGCAAAAGCACTTTCCAGAGAAGAGAAAAAACTCATAGGAATACCTAAACTTCCCAGCGAACACTGCATGCAGGGAATTTCTGTTCCATTAGATCTTGCTCTTGGAATTTTCAGAATTTTTGGTTGACTGGTTCGTTCACGTATTTGGAAAATTCAATAATTTTCAGATTTTCCGAGAGCTTTCGCGGGCATTTTCCGTTCCATTTCCCCCAGTTTCCAAATTCACGAAATTTTTGGCTAAATGGAAACGCCTGATACGTCTTGCGAGAAAACCAGGCAAGAAACAAGACTCGTACCACGTGATGCATGTACGCACCTATCGAAGTGGTGAAATTTATGAAGTTTTGAGCAGAATGATGTACCATCAATTCATTTAATACCTACCAACCACGGGGCCGCTTCTTTCTTGTAAGGTAATGCCATGCCTTCTACCTCCTTCAAGAAAGAATATTAATTATGTTAATTTATGACTCAAACGGTTGACTCAAATCAGGTTCAGCTCAAATCTTGAAGTAAGATACCTCAAATGATACTGGTCGATATTTAGCTTGATATCTGCTTAGTTCCACGTTGAGTCGATGAACTGCGGGAAAAAGTAACATACATGTAAACATTACAGTTGCCAATGGAATACATTTTTCCCAGACAACAGTGCATTTTGGCCATTCATGAACTTGCACCACTGGCAATATAGCGGGAAAAACCTTGATAGGGGTTATTTTTTGCTCAAAAATAAAGAGAGATTATAGGAATGTATTAAAATGCACACCGGAAGGATGCCAAAGGCGGGAAGACCCAAGAGTGGTGGAGGAAAGCAGAGAAAGAGAGAGAAAGAGCTGGGTAGAGGACCTGAAGCGTGGTGTGCTTTCCAGCCGCCGACAGAGCTGGTTAGCGGGAACCTTGTGTGTCACTTGGTATGGAGAGGATAGGTGAAGATCAACGATGGTGGTGCTGTAATCTCAGGTATCACTGAGTTAAGCCCATTTCTCAATAGACTATGAGCACTCCCTGTTTCGTTTAGTCCTTCAAGCATGACCGTCCATAAACCGCGAGGAAACAATGGCCTAGCGAAATCAGGCGGTTTTCTTCCGCGTCACGCACGGCGGCTTAGCGAAAGAGGGACTAATCTTAGTCTGATTGTTGTCCAATTCTCAGCTTTCTGTTAAACCCCATCCAGACCCTCGATAAGGGCAAAAGAAAAGATATATCAAACCTGTATCCTGCAAAACTCTTTGTTCTTGGTGCAAGTCTTTGATTTGTTTTTGCAAAACTACAGAAGAGACACCTGTGAGAAGCGAAAACAAAAAGGCCTGTTAGCTCCAAGCTCAAAATTTGAATTCTCGTCACTTACTGTACTTGTGAGAATTCGGTTGAAATCATGCAATAGTTGAGAACTTACTAGTCTTAACTTATCCCTGACATCACACCTGACTGCTTGACAAAAACATTGAGGTTGAAAGAAAACCGCCGGAGCATTCAAACATAAAATAAATGCACTACAGATCTAACCTGTTCCCTTCTGGAGAGAAAGTGCAAGTTGCTTCAAAGCTTTGTTTTCTTCCTGTAGCGAGGTGTTCAGTTCCATCAAGGCCGATTTCTCTGACTCAAGCAGTTCAATTCGCCCTTTGGACAAGCGATAAACCTCGTCATCCCTTACAACTTGCACTTTAGTCACTTCTGCTTCAGTCTTTTTGATCGCCGTTTCAAACTCGACATTCCTTTCACGCGTTTTCCTTGATTTTCTTTCCGATTTTTCATGTCCTTTCCTACTGCCTGTCTGTCCACGTCGTGGACTTTCTTCTCTGTCATCTCTTCGTCTTCCCTCTGTTTCGACGCCACGTGAACTATGCGAAGCATGTCTCCTGTTTCTACTATGCCTCCCCTCCATTTCATCGCGATAAGACAAGTCAGAGCTCTGGCTTTTACGCCCAAATCTCGCCTCATCAAACTGAGAGGACTCGTCAGATATCCTGTGTCTTGTTCTCCCTTCTTTATCATGATATGAAGTTCTTACATTACCTCGATCTTGTCCTCTCTCTCGTCTCTCTCCATCATAATACGAGCTGTTAAATTTATCCTGGTCTTCTCCTTTTCCAAGTCTTTCTTTATCATAGTACGGGCTGTTGAGTTTACCCTGGGCATCTCTTGTGTCCAACCTTTCTTTTCTTTCACCGTCTTTTGATTCCATATTCGTGAGACTCATTCTTTCCTTCCATTGTGCCTCGGATTCTGCGTGTTTTCTTCTCATTTCCTCAAGTTCTTCCTCAAGCTGTCTTCTCCTGGCCTCCTGTTCTTTAATTTTTCCTTGAAGCATTTCTTGGTTTTGCTCTAAAGCCTGTTAAAGTCCAAAAGAGGTTTCGCACTGATCAAGTCTGACCTTTGAGTAAACACTTTTTAAGAGATAGACCGCGTTCGTTCTCTGTTGTCTTAGTGTCTCTTGATGTAAGTCTAAGCAGAAGCTTATTACCTGACGAGGTGATAAGCTTCTGGTCTAAGCTATAACTACTTTTAAGAGTAAAACCACTGACTACACGAGTGACTCCTAAGGGAAGAACTCATACAACATCTTGGTGTGAACTCAAGAAGTTGACAACAAATAGGCCCTTCGCACGATCCGGTCACACTGATGGTACGGAATAAATTATGCTGGAACGCAAATAACGCCGTGGGACTTCCACAACAAAGGAATTCTTACCAGTCCAGCCCGACTTTCCTTTGTTTTGAAAGTCTCACTGCGTTATTTGCGTCCCAGCATAATTTATTCTGTACCATGTGACCGGATCGTGCAAAGGGCCTATTCGGTTGGTGCGAACTCTGCAGAGTCTTCCCGTATTTCACTTCAGTGCGTTCAAGCAATAACACCAGAACAAGGTTGGAAGATATGTCCAGAATTGAACACTAATGAGATTCAAATTCCTTATGATAAGCATCACAAAGTGTCCTCATTGATTAAAAGTCACCAAAACAAACACAATTCTGTCAAATATGAAGTAATATGAAAATGTCAAATAACCCTGCCAAATATGAAGTACTATTTAAACAATACATGCGTTCAATCCTGGACATAAGTGATTGGGTGAGAAACCTCCATAGTCCTTCCGTCCTAGCAGGAATGCTACAAACCTTTCTCTCATGTGTAAAGCTGTTGCTCTGTTCCTCAAGCCTTTGCTGTTGCAACACGTGCAGTCTCTGAAGCTCGTTCTCCTGCCGGCGCTGTTCATTCAGGAGATTGACTATTTGTTGCTCTTGTTGTTTAATCTCTGCTAAATCTTCACCAGCTGGGCTCAGAAGATTCACGCTGGACTGCAGCTGTTTTTGTTGTTCCTCTGGTAAAAAATGGGATAAATCCTGCAATTAACTTCTAATGGTTGTATTCAGACTGTAAACAAGTCAGCTACATGGGTAGGTTTGGCCTGTTTAAATTACATAGAAACTATTCAGTGCCCAAGAGAGTCAGGACCATTGGAACAAGTGGATTCTGTCCATTGGTTGCCCGATGGGAAAGTGAAGTTTTTGGGGGAAAAACGTTTGAGGAAATTCAAACTACAGAGGTAATAGTCAGATGAAATTATTACATTAATTTAAGAAAACTAGGGAAGGGGGCTAATGCCAATAATTTGCCTGAAGGTCAATCTCAAAATTACTGTTACAATTTGCACCTTCTACATCTTAAAGAACACACAATCTGAAGGTGTAAATTAATTCTTTAAATTTTGAAAAGCTTGGCTCAGGGACACCTTAGGGACAGAATCAACTGGCTGCTGTATAGAGATGGTCATTGCAAGATAGTTTCGCAAAATGGATCGGCCAGCATCTAGCATGATTCTCAGACAGGCTGAGGTGGCTCTGGGCTCGATTACCAGACGCTGTTCAGCTTCCTCCTCTTCTCAGGGAGGGAGGCCGATGACACGAGAGAGTGGCAGAAATCGAGCCTAAGGTGGCTCGTTCCCACTCTGACTTTGGACCACCTGAGTGTGTAACCACTGGTGCTAATTGTCAAGATGAAGTAAGTCTGCAGCAGCACTGGTTATTTTATGGTGGTGAAAAATAACAGAGGTTTGATTTTATCCACAAGTATGTTAAAAAGTGAGAGGTGAGAGGATGGGTAAGATACATGCAGGGCAACTGAACTTTCTGCTTCCTCCACCCTTTATTCCTGGTTCATCCCATTTTCTTAGAAGTTACCACAACTTTGCCCTCTTTCTATTGGAAAATATTGTGCAATGTGCAACTTTCACTTGAGTTCTGTTTTTCCTGTCTCCCACAACACTGAGAATACTCCTTGCTGCCATTTCCTCCCCTGCTCTTTCATGAACTTATTAAATTACCAGGTTCCTGTGTACCCCTGGCCCTCCCTGCTCTCCTTACATGTTAACAAAATAGAAACAAGGTCCTTGTGGCAAACATACTTAGAAAGAATTTTGTCTAAAGTTTCCACTATAATTTCATTTTTTGACACATTGATCAATTCATCAAGTTCAGGTCCCAATAAAAGGAAAAAGAAGCAGACTCTGGTCATATTCCAAAACTATAATAGACCATTTTACAGTTGCCTGCTCAGTGACCTGGCCTTTGAATGGCAGCACGGCTGGAGGTGACCTGGTTTCAATTTTTGTTGAGTAAATCAAGATGTTCAAATGCTTACTAGGTTCATTTACATGACAAAAGCAGAGAGGTCTGTTTCAAAGCAAGGTCATGTCCAGCCTCATTGCCAGTCAAAGGCCAGGTCACAGAACAGACAACTGTCAGGAACTTTTTAACCCCCAATCAAGATAAAGCAGGATCATACCTAGCTGCCTGATCTGCTCACTTAACTTCTGCTGCTGTTGAAGAGCTTGTGCTTGTTGATCCTGGGAATACTTCAACTGGTCCTGCTGCTGCTTAAGAAATTCTTGTTGCTGTCGCACTAGCTCACGCTGGAGTCTCACATCCGACTCACTGACTGCTGGACCTCGTGGTGACAGATCAGCATTCTGACAAAACAAATTTTAGTTCATTTCTTGTTTCAATGTTACAAAAACTAGAAGCACTGCTGCTGTACATTTAAAATATAATTTGACTTATTGTAACACACCGGACAGATGGTGGACACTAGTACAGTTAATAGAGTGATTCCCTCAACAGAATCAAGGATAAGCAAAACCTGAATTAGGTTTTTCAGTGGGTCAGACACCACAGCCAGCCAAGTGCATTTTATATACATGTAACCCAGATTACTATATATCAATATGATTCTGCTACATAACAATAAATCGTTGTTTTGTACTAGAGACTGTAGATCTGTCATTGGTAGCACCACAAAACAATGTTAACATAAAAAAAACAGTAATAAATCATGGTAATTGAACTGAGTGGAGTGCAATTTGGTCTGAAATCATACGCGTGATTTCAAAATCGAACGAGCGCGCAGCGCGAGTTCGATTTGAAATCACAAGTATGATTTCACGCCAAAATTGCACGACACGAAGTTCAATTACCACTTTATTAAATCCATTTTGAAATCGCACAATTTTATGGCCTTAAATTTTAGATTTGATGCATTGTTCGAAGCCGAGCCGCGCAGGTTTGTTAGAAATAGCGGAACCGGAAATGCTTTGACATTCATTTAGTATGCAAAACGATGTCATGTGACGAAATCTCATTCAAGCATAACAAACAAACAAGTAGTTCTGAAGTGAGAACGAAAATAGTCTCTTTCATGCATCAAAGTTCGATTTTCTTCGCCTGAATCAATGATGGAAGACCTTCCTTTCTTTTGTGGTTGAGGCTGAGACTTCTCGTTGTCTTTAGAGAAGGAATTGGAGGGTGCAACCGGTGTAATTCTGCGATGGATAATTTTCTTTTGAGTTGTGAAACTCCCTCGACTGCACGATGCCCAGCTGTGGATAGTTTTCTCTTTTAAGGACGGTGCCTACTAATTCAAAGATATTTTTGCGCGGTTCACTGAATATGTGGGAAAAGCAAATTATAACGAGTGCTATTGAAATACGAAAAAAAAATTAGGGGTCACCACGCATTTTTCGAAGATAATTAATCAACAATATTTGTAAAAAGCTTTAAAATACAAAGCAGTGTATGGCGTTTTTTTCCCAATTGAAGCTTAATTATCTCTGAAAAATGCGTGGTTACCCCCAATTTTCTTTTTGGATACCAAGAGCACTTGCTAAGTTCTACTATCTCTGCATAGTTTTGAACCGCGCAAAAATATCGCTGTAAGAGAGGCACCACCCATAGGAAATCTGAGTATCTCGAGATGCGCAGACCGTATGCCCAATAACAATAGTAGGCACCGTCCTTAAATACCGTTCAAAGGCACTCTGCATGATTTTACGGGATTCAGGCTCTTTAGTATCTCTGCTTCTTTTTGTGATCTCTGCCTACAACTTTATAGTTGGGACCTTGTCAAGTATGTGCGGTGCCGTCTGTTTCAAGATATATTTTTCAAGATGGCGTTCATTCACTGTTTTGTGGAGCGGGTTGAAAGACTACGTATGGTTATTCACAGCGATAGAGTTGAGCTCTTGTATTGCTTCGTTTGAAACTACCGCGAACCTGGAAACATGTACCTTCTTGAGATGGCTATGAATTTGTTGTTGTGTGGTTTTTGTTCGTTTATGTTTTGCTGAACTCGGTATCACACGAATCTTGAGCAGATGTTGAATAAACAACGCCAAAATATTCGTCAAAATGGACACTGAATGTTGGAAACGTCTTGTAAAGAAGGTCTTCAGCCTGAAGGAGCTCATAATCATTATTCAGAAACTGTAATTAATTAAATTCGTCAATTGTCTTGAAAAAGAAAAGACAACAATAACAAAGTTTTGCCCTGTAGTTGCAAAATTCCCAACATAGGGGCTTTTTGTCATTCATTTTCCTAAAATTTTATTGGTTACATCAAACTAACCTTGAAATCTGATTGGTTGTTTTGTTTTACTGTCCCATTCTCATTGGCTGAGAAAAAGGTGCGATTTAGAGCAAAAAATAGTGCGATTCGTGAATAAATTGCACTCCTGAGAGCCAATCAGATTGCAAGTATAACCAGTGATTTCAAAATGGATTTAATAAATATTAGAAACAAAATGCATTAATTTGACCAAGGCTAGACAATCACTGCCACACATGAACACAAAACAACCACTATGAACATGAATGAGATTTAGCAAGAGTCTGCTCATACATTTACCTCATTGAACTCTTGCTGCATTTTTTCCAAAGCCCTGAGCTGTTCCTGTAGTTTCCATTGTTGCCTGACAACTTCCTGCTGTTGTTGTTGTTGAATTCTCTGCTGTTCTAACTGCTCCTGATACAGATGGTGCTGTTGCTCCACCATTGTTTCTAACTGTTTCTGCCTTTCCAAAAATGATGTTTCATGGGCTTGTCTGGTTTCTTCTAGTCTCTGTATTAAAACTGGATCTGCAAACCCTTGACCATCACGGCTACTTCCGACAGACTGGTTTGGGCTTGAGTCTCTTCTACCTTTCAATGGCCCTTGAGCAGCCAAGTCAGCTTGCCTGTGTCTTTCTTGCTCATTGAGTAAATGAACAAAAGAAGAAACCTTGTTGGCTCTCTTTGCCTGCGTTTTGAAACTTGGGCGATAGCCTTCCTGCCATGATTGCTCGATTGGAGATTGGAGATCCTCTTGAGGTTCATAACCATCAAGCCCAGCAAATGTATGACTTAAACCAACCTGTGCTTCCTCAATTGTTGCTTCAGACACTGGAGCAATACTTTCTGTCAAAGTATCTTTAAACTGTTCGCGTTCAAATGTGGTCCTTCCATTAAAGTCGCTGGTGTTCTTGGGTACTACTGGTGACATATAGCTCTCTGAATCCTCTGAGACATCACTCAGTGCAAGTTTTTGTGACACTCCTTCGAAGCCCAGTCTCTCCACCACCTTCAATGCTCTTCTTTGCTCATCTGTAAGTTTGTTCTCTGGTGGGTCTGAAGGTACAGGAGGCAGGGGCTGTCCTGGGCCATCCAACTGATCCTGTGCAGATCTTTTCCCTTTCTTTTTACTACGAGAAGGAGCCTCCGGGCTTGAGTCTCCTAAGTAAGGTGGGATGGGGGGAGGAGTATCACCATTCTCGTCTTGACCAGCGTCTTCAGATACTTCCTGTATCGTGTCGGGGGTTCTCCTCTTAGTGCTTGGCCTTTTCCTGTGAGATGACGCACCGTCAACAGAATCTTGTCCATCATGTTTATCCTTTCTACTACCTCTAGCACTGTGTCTTCGTGCTCTACTAGTTGTGCTGTCTTCATCGTGGCTGGTGACATCAGTCAAGTCATCACTGCTGCTATACTCACTTAATGACTCCTAACATTAACATAAGCAAAAGGGTTATTAAAATAATATTTGGAGAAGCAAGTCTTGCACTGTCCTAAATAGCAACTTTAAATGCCAACCTCGTTCCTGGGGTCTCTCATCTTACCACGCCCTGGAGTGAGTGAGGAGAGACTCTGGTTAGATCTGGTCACATGAATCTGGGAGATTCCAATTAAACAAATTATTGAAGGGATCAGTGGCCTAGTGGGATTTTGTCTATACTTAGCCTAGATGGGAGTGCAGGATGTTTTGTCACCAAAATAAACTAGGAACAATATGATGCTCTTATTCTGCAAATGCTAAGGAAAACTCATCCATTATCTGAAAGCAGAAATCAAAGTTGCTGTAGGTTATGTGATTCAGTTATATTTAAAGACATTGAAGAAGGTGAGTGAAGAATTGTATGCTGTGATCTATGACTCATCTATACCTTGGAATGAATTAAAACTTTGTCTACTGTGTAGTAGGTCTTGTGAATTGTGATAAAATTGTTTAAGAGTTCCCAGGGCCTAATGATCACTTAAAGGAGAAACAAGGTTGGTCGAGAAACAGCAATGTCGGTCGCAGCACAGTACGATACTTTGAATGCAACAAAGCTCAATGCAACAAATTGCCTGATTACAGAGGACCCCTCCCTGATGTTCTCAATTACCAAAGTAGCACGTGACCAGACCCAACCAGGGTCTCTCCTCGCTTGCTCCCGGGGACGGTAAGATAAGGGAGCCTGGGAACAAGGTTGTGAAAATGCCCACAAAACATAAAAAACTATAATTATAATAAATTAAAAATAAAAATGCTCTAAAAATTAAACGTACACATACCACATTTAAGCTTAAAGAGCATGCGTAATTGTTTCTATGGCATTGAAAACTCTTGAATTAATTATTACATTTATCCATATCCAGTGATCTAAAAGCTTACGTGATATTGTACCGAAGACGGAATGTGCTCATGTACGATTTTGTATATCTGCATTCAATAAAAGTGCGCTTATATATTTGGTACTCCTTGATAACGACTAAGCGGTTCACTTTAAGCCTCATACCTCATGTCTGTCTTTATCATCGGACTGTTTTGATGCACCCTTCTTTCGCTTGTCCACTCTAGAATACACTACAGGCTCGATGACTTGACCATTTTCGTGATCTAAAATATGATAAAAATGTTGTGATGAGTTTTCCTCAGCTGCTGCTCCCTCCACTTCCTCTCGTGCAGCAGAAGAACTTTCACCTTTTGACATCCTAAAGTACTTCGTTGTCTTGTCAAAACTTCCTCCATCTTGCACAGTTTCGTATTCTCCCAATCCTTCGTTTTCCAACCTTTCTGCGCGATTGTTTTGTTCAGGGACACTAGCGTTAGCATTGCCTTCTCCTGGGCTTACAGGTAGTTCGGCCGGTGGACGCTTGGACAAATCACCAATTAAAACTCTGCCGATGTTTCCTGCCTCCCCAAGTGCCTGAGCGAGGGGCGAAGGTGTTCGTCGAGGCCACGTTTGAGCTAAATTCGTTGGTGTCCTAGGAACTGCGGCGAAAATGGCGCTTGGAACGAGTGTAGACGCAATACGGCTCTGTAAATTTACACAAAGATCGCGATTGAACTGTCACGGTCACATCGACTACGAATGAAACCCGATGTTCTTTTACTTACCAATCCAGAAGGGCTGTCTTTTGATCGTTTTGACTTCGACTTTTTCTGTTTCTTACCTGGCGCCATCTTGAAATTCCAGAGTGTTTACCGCGTTAGTGCGCTTGCGCAAGCGTCTCCTTTTCAAACTAGTTGTCATAGGAACGAACTAGCTTTAGTAGGTCACCCTCGCGCGAGGCGGCAGCAAGCCGGCGCGCGAGTTAATTTTGGTACAAGGAGAAGAAATCTCGAATGGAAAAGTAAGCATATCTAACGATTTTACCGACCAAATAATATGTACATGTAGATGCAATGCAAGAGTGACACCATCGGTGATTGTTTTCGAGTTAGCCAATGGCATCGCGGTATTTTTGTCCAAACTAATCACGCCAGGACTGGAGGAAATGATAGGTGTAAAATGGGGTTGACAAGGCTACATTTGTACATTTGCCGTTCTCTGTTCGGTCACTCGTCAGTTTATGAAGGGCATTTCATGTTAGCGGCGCCCTGTTTACGAAAGGGGTTGGGGGGAGTGTATGGTGGACTTCTCGTCTCAAGAGTGTGATACGGATACCGTAGCTGATCTTTCTCGGACCTAGACCAAACTCGAAAGCCTGCTTACAGGCTACGCCTCATAATTCATGAAGTTGAGCAGGAGTAGAGTGGGAGTACTCTCAAGTGAATTTCCATTCATAAACTACTGGCGTCAAACAATAACATTGTAAAATTGGTATAACTGCGTTGTATTATTGCAAGAAAATTAGTGAAAGTATTGTAGGGCAAGTGCTATTGTCTCCTAAACGTTGAAAATACTATATTGTATATTTGTTGCTTGTGATGATAATAATAGTAATAATAAAAATTTCATGAACAAGAGTAAACAATGCTTCCCCCACATTAATGCGCCAATTTTAAACAGTCAGCTCGGGATAATAGGTCACTTGCACTAAGAGGTCATGTGACATCGTTTTTATGAAAATGAAAGTTACATGATTTTGCCTTTGAAACACTATTAGTGGGTCATCTCTTAAACAAAATAATAGTGATTTGATTTTTCAAACCCGCACCATTTGCTTAAGGTGGCTCGATCGGATTTTTGAGTCGCGATACCGTTCAACTTTGAGCGACTAGAGCACCATCATTATCAATCCAACAGAAAATCAAACGTTAGTGGTGTGCTAGAGAAAGATGAAAGTTTCAAATGGGGTACATTTCACCAAGATCTGAGTTACCATAGCAACGAAATGACGCCATGCCCCATTTTACATAAGACCGAATAACTTGCCACCAGACATAATTTCGCAAATACGACTTCGGGATCTCGGACTTGACATAGCTGCCTCAACGATGGCAAAATTGTAAAAAAATTTATGAGAGCGTTTTCGAGAAAATTACGAGTGAATTTTTAAGGCATCAAAATGCAACAAAAGCAAAGTTGTTTTAAATGTTATTGCAAACTATGTCCACCAGACTTGACTAAATGGCATTCTGGTCTTAAATGAATCTTATAACATATAATTACCTCGAGTGAAAATCTCAGAGAAATCGCTCCGTTTGATTTTCAGAAACATTGGCGTGAATATCAACTGGTGTAGGCCGTTATTTTGCATTCCATCAAAAATTGCCCCTAAAATTCGTAAATTGGGTGGGAATTAAAAACCACTCGATGAATTTTTTTTATACTTAGCCCTCAATAGGATTAATCCATATTTAACGTAATACCAGAGTTTCCATAAATTGAAACACTTTAAGGCTGCTAATTTTCAGCGTCAACTGAGGAAAATATTGCGCTTATTTTCACTCATGTTGTTTGTTGTCTTCATTATAATTTTCTTTTGTCTCGAATCACCATGCTATTGTACAGGTAACTTAAGCTTGTTACGTCAATCAAAGGTGTCATTGGATTCCTAAAAGATCTCGGTCTTTGGTGCAAAGCAAAGTCCATCTCAAGCACCAACCGGCCTGTAACAAAGCTCTCCATTGCAGAATCTGTCAGACGCGTGGAAGTTTTGCGCAGCCAAGCCTGCTGGCTAACATGGAACGATTTCAGCTGTCAGCACGATTCTGAGTGGCCTTAACGGATCTTCACAAGAATCTCAATCTAGCTTATTACACAGTCAGTCGATCTTCACATGTGCCTAGCCTGGCGGTGCAAGTACAGAAGCTCC
This sequence comes from Platygyra sinensis, assembly GCA_019787425.1. NCBI lineage: Eukaryota > Metazoa > Cnidaria > Anthozoa > Scleractinia > Merulinidae > Platygyra > Platygyra sinensis. Next base: position 23,280 of record JAHPZR010036549.1, read on the forward strand.
ATGCAATGCGCCAACAGACCACCTTGCAGTACGCACGCAACTTGGCGAATTGACCACTGACCAAGAAATTTTCAAAGATAAATTTCTCGCAAGAGCTGATCTCTGCGTTTGCGATTGTTTTATAAACATACAGTGGAGTTGAATGGATGATTATTCTTGCAGCTTACTCATGCGCCAAGCCGTTAAACCCTTCCTCAATAGCAAAAAAAAAGCATTTTTTAACTCCCTTCACTTACATTGGCTGAACTCGTTAATACTTGCGACTTCCCACTTCCTTTCCGTGTGTTCACTAGATGCGCAAGTGTAGGGCTTTGTCTACATACGTGCAGTTCATTTAAAAACCAGGCAAATATTTGTATTTCTGAATAAAAACTTTCATCAATTGTCATAACCTCTGTAATCTTGTAGTCATGCTTAACATCAACTTAAACACAATGTCAGCAAAACAGAAACTTTACCTTTCAGGGGCACCCAGCGACAATTTTCGGAAATATATCTGTTCGGAAGACGATTTGAGATCTAGAATTTTCGGAACATTTTTTGTAAAATTTCTTGCTTGCCTGCTTCTCCTAAGATTTTCGAACATCTAAAATATGGTATAATTGCCTATTTTTAACGGATTTTTACCCTAAAAAGGTCACCTATAATTTTCGGGAGCCTTTTTTCTGGCTGAAATTTTCGAAAAGGTAAGTTTTGATCCCTATAATTTTCGGATCACTAGACTTTCAGCTAGGAAATCCGAACAGATGAAAATTTTTAGGGGATAAAAATATGCCTATATCTACCGTTTAAATACCAAAATACTTTCAACAATGCTATGTTTTAGTGGTTTTGAACTATATTCTCGTTGAGTGCCCCTGACCTTTCGAACCTGGTTCAAAACCTAAAATTATTGATCTCGCCATTTCTTAGAGTTTGTGCTAGGGTAACCCTAGCTCCTTGTAAGTGCTCTGCTAGGGACAACTCGCCTACCCGGGACAACTCTATTTTGGCTCCAAAAAGTAAAATATGATCAAATAGCGACAAAGTCAGCGAATTATGACCCAGAAATCATCAAGTTCTTTCACAATTTGTCATATTTTTGCTTTGGAAATAAATTATTTTCCAGTTTTGTTATCTGTTTGTGCTTTACTTACAAGGTCACCGAAGCGTAGCAAGTGTAAATTTGTCTCGGGCAGTAGGGTTACCCTACCTGTAAATTTTGCTTGTAAACCCGGGCTATCTCATAACCCTCTTGCTAGGGTTACCCTACCTCCTTGTAAACAGGGCTTTAGTCCCTTGACCGCCAAGCGAGCGTTTAGGCGCGAGTGTCAGGAACGCGCAGGGACTCGGACGTTGTTGGACTCGGACGGGACTGGCTGATTTTTCAACTCGAGCCTATCAGCCCATCAGCGGTCAAAAACCATGCCATGCGCGTCAGAGCCAAGAGACACATGGAGTAAAGGCAACATGGCGGGTTTTACGAAAATGCTACATTGACCTGTCCCAGTGGATTTATTCAGTAAACCAAGAAGAAATACTTATCGTAAAGGTATCATTAAATTTTTATCAATCATGTCGTCAAGTTTTGGCGATTTGCTGCAACAGGCAGAGCAACTAACAGCAGACATGGATAGTGGCTGGGAGCTTCCTCGTGTGGAGAGAAATCTTCACCAACTCGCCGAGGCCGGGCAGAGATTGTGGTCTCAAACTACGGGAGCTGTTGGAGATAATGCTCAGGTCAAGGCGTAAGTACGGTCATTGCATGCTAGTAAATTAACCTATCAGCTGACAAATGCCGCTCGGAATATCAATTTTTACCCGATACTGCATATATAAGCTGTGTCAAAATATATATATTTATAAACTTATAATTAAAAGCTTCTGATATGCCAAGCTGACTCCGAGTGATAGCTGCCAGAATTTATTGAAATTAAACAGTGATTAAGTGCCTTTATTTGTATTCTGGAAGGGGCAGGATTCTCATCTATCAATTTATCTGTGGTCATATACACCACCCTGTATTATGTACATGTATGCAATAACACTGATAAAACAAGAAATTTAATAAAGTTGGCAGAAAAGGCAAGTTTATATATAGGATCACAGTGTTCCGTGTTATTTACGGGCAGAATTGTAGGTGCACTGTATTAGTTTACCGAGTATACGTCTGTTTTATCGCAGTTCCATTTTACTGGGTACTAAAGGCTTTGATGTCCCACGGCTGTCAGAAAAACTGGATCGCTTGGATACAGCTAAGACCTTTGAACCTCTTGAGCCTGTTCGAGAGACTGACATTCAGGTAAATGTGTATTTTCCATTGTAGGCAAAGTGGTTTCAATCCCGCTATTCTGATTGATAGTTTCCTTTACAAACATAAGCTTTTTGAAATTTCCCTCCCCCAAGCATTGCATACATGTATGTATAAAGTGATCTTTCTAGAAGCCATCCATTCCTTTCATTAGCTAGGAAGGTTAAAGTGGTACTGCGACAAAAAAAAAATCTTTTTTTTCTTTTGATTTCAAAACTATGTTAACTAAACACTAACTGATCCAAGTTTTAAGTTCTGATTCTAAAAAGGCACCTGTTTATTTTAACTGGAATTTTCTTATTTATTGGTCCGCCATTACTGACTTTAAAATCTTAAGAGAGCTGGGTCGAGGAAAAAATGACGTCAAAGACTCACTAGTTTAAGAATGCAATGCGTGTGTACGCGGCTGAATTAATATGCAGCACGGGAGTTTCGGGCTTTCAGACTTTTAAACCTGTGTTTTGCATATATAATAAATTGCGTTTACACGCTGAAATCTTAAGCTAGTGAGTAAATGACGTCATTTTCTCTAGATCCAACCCTCTGATGTCCTGTCGGTCAGTTTTGAACGTGAGTAATGGCGGACCGTGAAATCCAAACCTTGCACTCAAAATAAACAGCCTTCGGATAAAACTCAAAGCTCAAAATTTTGCCAGATAGGTGTTAAGCGAACAAACTTTAAAAATCTGAAGAAAAAGAGGAAATGATTTTTTGATCATAGTACCACTTTACAGTAAGGACACTCGAACCGTGAACACTTGACATTTTTCTGTACATTTTTTTTTGACAATTAAGAAATAATGGTTCTTCTTATGATGTATAGTGTCACATGTTTCGCATTTTGTAAGTGTAAAAACATTAAATACTCTTATCAAAAGGTCGAGCCCGCATTCTATAGTCACTAAAAAAATGTACAAACAAATATCAAGTGTTCACGGTTCGAGTGTCCTCACTGTAAAGGCTTTGGCAATTTGGCTTAATGGTGTGTAATTTCTTTCAGGGTTTTCTTCGAAATGAGAGGGAAAATGCTATCTTGGCTGCTATAGAGGAAGCTCGAAAAAATGTAAGTTCCAATTACCACTGTTTTCGTTGATACGCGACTTTCGAAAACAAAATACCCGCGGGAACGTTTTCAAAATTTCCGTCAATCATACAGTTATCGACAGATCAGATCGAAATCCACCAATCACAGCCTGCTAGCATGACGTAAAGAAGGTCTGAAGGTCTTACTAGTGGCTGTCATTGGTGGATTTCGTTCCAATCTGTCAATAACACACAAGATTGATGGAAATTTTGGAAACGTTTCTGCGAGTGTTTTGTTTTTCAAAGTCGCGTATCAAGGAAAACGGTGGTAAGAAATAGAAAACCTGTACGTGTTTCTATCAAGTTACAGAAACGAGTGGAAGCTTGGGAGAATGAGAAATAATTTGGGAACATGAGCCACAGGCGAGTGGTTCAACAGCTTTTTCAAGTTCTCCCAAACTTTAACGAGTGTTTCTATAGGCTCGATTTCCCGCCGCTCTCTCGTGTCTGGTCTACCCTCCCCGAGAAGAACGGCTGGACGCGTGAGCGGGAAACCATGTCTGTGACGTCAATTCATAATTTAATTTCATGCGGTGCTCGTGGCCGGAAACGTTATCTGATTACAACCTACGGCTCTAAACATTTGTGCATTTGCCGTTCTATTTTTTTGTATTTTGGCCTTTCCAACCTATTTTGTTTTACATTATTGCTGCACGAATGCTGTATTCTATGGAAGAGTTCGTTTTTTGAGTAGAAGAGCACCGTTCGACTTTGGTTTAGCAAACTGGTCATGCATGTCAAGATCTGTCAAAGGTGACGTGTTGGTCTGAATGGTTTCTGCTGCAATTTGTCACATATGTTTTGCTAGTCGGTTTGTTTTACCTACATGTACGATGTAGTTCATTTACAAAATAATTTTGTCGGGTTCGCCGAAGACTGGTGTCGATATCCTAATAAATCGTAATACTTCTATTTGCCTGACTGGTTCGTGGCTTGAGCTCAACGTCTAGCTTGATCTGACTCTTTGTTGACTTTGTTATCTGACGTTCCGGAACTCAGAGATTTATACATTGGTGGCTGAAAAATGAACACATCTTGGCAATTGACAAACCTTTCTAGCGTTTTTCGTTGTGAATTTTTAAACTTTTGATATTAATTGTCCCTGAAGTCCTCTTGTATACCATTTATCAATTCCACATCGTCTGCCATCACGGGCCGCAATCCAAACTGGCGAGATAATTTATGCCCGACAAAAATCTGCGGGCGGTTATCTGATTGGTTAAGACTAACAAAAGAATCCTCGCGCGTCCAGCCGTGCATTCGGGGGAGGAGCGCGGGCTCATTTCCCGAAAAGCGGCTGGTAATCGAGCCTAGTGTTTCTATAACTCGATAGAAACACAGAGAAGATGTGTTCTGACTATTTCTTTTAGAAAACAATACGATGAAAAAAGGGAAACAGCTCCTTTACTTGATGATTCATCAAAATGTAAATTCCTCTCCTCACGCCATCATTACGTTAACAGCTCGTGTTAGTTCTCTGTCTCTATTGAGTTATAGAAACAAAATTTTAACCAATCAGCACGTGCATTTTCTTACAGCTGTTTTCTAATAACTACTAATGTTCATTCACATGTGCCTATAATATAGCATGCCAAGGGTATTAAGCCATCATTACATTGTAGTGTTGTTTACAAACAACATTTCTCACACACAACTGTTAGCCATGCCGAGCCGAACCATGCAGCCTGACCTTGCAGTTAAACACATGCAAATGCAGTTAACCAAACATAGACAATGGAAAAAACAAGAAAAATCTGCAACTGACTCAGACTACATCGATGAATGAACAAATTTGAAAAGGTACATTCATAGCAGGACGAAAAACTAGTCCAGAAAAATAATTTGAAAACTGCTGTAACTCAAGCTGAATACAAATAAATATCCCCACAACAAACATGAAATGGAAAACTAACTTGCAGAAAAACTCCAAAAAACTAGTAAGGTGGGTGGGTGGAAGGTCAGGCAATGGCGAATGGCAACAAGAAAAGTGAGCAATCTCATGAGCCATGTGACCTATACCCCCCGCACACTAGCACCCAGACTCCCAGATGTGTGTGAGAAAAACGTTTTCCGCTTCTTTCATACCTCTGCCAACAGAAAACAACACGTACGTTTTACATTCTAAAATTGTGCTGTATTCTTTCTATGTATACCACTTTGTGCGATTAGACATTTAACCAGGCTGAGAGGCATCAGTGGTCCTGCATGGAGAAGGAATGGGAAAAAGAGAAAGAGAAAATCCTAACTCATTGCTGGGAGCTGGACAGGAGACGCTAGACTTCTCTGCCGAGGCTGAGGTTTGAAATACACTGTACTGTATATGTAAAATCGACTTCTTTGAAAACACAAATAGTTTTATAGGTCTTACTTAAGCGTGCTACCACTATTGTTTGATTAGAGAATAGTGCATGTAGTCTTGTAAAGCTCAGTTTAAACTAGCATCATAAGAAGGACATTGTGTTGTTTCATTCACAGGATGAATATCCTTAGGTAACAACAAAGTAGTAGCATACACTGTTACATGAACATAATGACACATTTTAAGGAAAGAAACTTTTCTTTTCCTTATGTCCTCTGTCGATATGTCATACATGTAAATGTATTATCGTTATGTGTCAATTATGTTTTTATATTGTTCATGTCATTATGTTGCCACACCAGGAGATACTTAAATTAGTTTTCAAATTTTTAATGTTTTATTTTACGTTTTATTTTATTAATTTTTATACCTGTACAATGTACTTTTAGGTGTTTACCACTAGTTCATTAAATTTACAAGGAAGAAGTGCCCTTGATGCTACTGAACTGGCTTATGCCAGACAGGTAGGTCTAACAGTAAATACTGTAAGTATTTGAAAGTAAATTTGTGGAACATGTGATCAAGGTTTGTTGTTGTTGCATTTCTATTGACTTTTGAATGGTTTACAGGTTTACATTCATAATGAGGCTCTGATTCAGTCAGCACAGCACAACATAGTGGATGGATTCCTGGAAATGACTGACAGATTTGAAGATCAGGTAAATATCGATATTAAATGTTAATCATTGTTGAGGATGAAAGTACATGCATCACAAAATTACAAAATCTACATGTAGTTTAGAAACGTACTGTCTTCTCCGTTCTGACTCAATTTTGCTTTTTCGCTTATCTGGTATGACCTTTGTAGTTGTTTTGTTCTTTTTCTTTGGTATTTGAAACGCTCTTATACACAGATCATCAAGGACATGTGGAAGTTTATCAAAGAACTTGGAGAAGAACTACAAAATACTCATGGTTCCTCTCAGGTCCAGACAGAGAAAGTAAGGTGAGAGTCTTACCCAAGAACATTGACATTAGCAGTGCGACTATCACCTGAAAACGTTGGGTCATTACAGATTGATCACTGTGCATGTACAGGGGTAGAGTGTCAAAGCCTACAGACATATGCTCAGGAGGTCACTTAATGTAAATTTATGCTTCCACATGACATGGATAAGAGATCTAATGACTGACTGACTATCATTAGCCTGGCAATCAAAGACCTTCACCTTATTTGCATTCCTTACCTCACATTGTTTGAATAAAGTGTTCAAGTAATAGGATAATACCCATTAAAGTATATGTCAAATTAAACAATAATAATAATAATAATAATAATAATAATGATAATGATAATATTGTAATGCAGACTTAGTCAATTGTTGCTTTGCTTTGTTTGTTCCACTGTATCTGTCACAGGTTTTCCATTGATTTTCAAATGGCATTTATTCAAAGGGCAAGAATTTTCTTGGAAAAAAGGTGTGTATTACAGTTTTCATTATTTTTTTGGGTAAGTTGCATAATTATTTTTTATAGCAAAGGAAATAATGTTAAAGGTACATTTTTTGTGCATTGTTTAGCATTTAAATATCATGCATTGCGATTTACATGTAGCTATTTGCAATTTTTGCAATGTACATGTATGTAATAAATCCGCAGACAGCATAAATTGTTTCAGAAAATTAATGCCTACAAGGCTCTGCTCTAAGAAAACTTCTATGGAGCCCTTCGGGCACCCAACCTTGTAGGCTAGGGTGCCTAGAAGTCAAGCTTGGTTGCCTAAATAAAAAAACATAATCAAAAATTAATTAATGATTAGTTAATTATAATTATCCAATATTAGAAAACAGTCCTAAGAAAGCACGCACTCTGATTGGTTAAAAATCGTGTTTGGATAACTCGATGGAGACACAGAACTAGCGCGCGCCGTTGACGTAGTGATGGCGCGAGCAAAGAGAATTTACATTTTGATATCCAAAGTTAACAAGTTGTTTTCCTTTTTCTCGTCGTGGTGTTTTCTAAAAGAAATAGAAAACATGTACTCCATGTTTCTATCGAGTTATACAAACACTCATGAAAGTTTGGGAGAGCTCGAAAAAGCTGTGGAAACACTCGCCTGCGGCTCGTGTTCCCACAGCATTTCTCGTTCTCCCAAACTTTCACTCGTGTTTGTATAACTTGATAGAAACACGGTACATGTTTTCTATTTCTTAGACATTAATATTAATATATGATAAGAATTGACACTCGCATAAAAATGTCTTGCATTGTTTCTTGGGCATTTATCCTATTTACAGATACCAAAGATAATAGATTCACGTGTAATTCATATGTAATACTGTTGTCAAAAGTCCACAAAGAAAGACAAAATTTATACATTCTTGGAGTTAAAATGGTTGATATACAGTATGTAGATAAACTGAGTCCTTTTTCCCTCTTTGCCCTCTATGCTTCTTATAATTTAGTTCACATTCTCCTTTAATTAGGGACTTTTCATGCAAATTATACAAACCACAAGAACTAAGACAACACTTTGTTGACGCTATACAAAGTATGCAAGAAAACTTCTTTCCGTATCACTGCAAGTCAGTGTTGGTGAAAGGTGTGCATCAGACTGAGCAATTGAAAAGCCGATGTTTTGATTTAAACATTCTGAATTGAGCTATTTTGCCTTGTAAACTTCATTCTTGCAACACCCAAAATCAAAAGGGGAAACACAAAATTAATTTTTATGAGGCTGTTTTCATTAATTTTCTAAGTTGAATCTCAAAAAGGAGATTGCCCAGCTGGGTGACTAGGTACAGTGTATGTTTTCTCATCACCCGAGGACAGAGGGTAGTCGCCTGAGGCGACCAGGCGCTGCTTGAGCACAGCCTTGGCCTATTTTCAAGTTGACTATGTCATTAGATTTAACTGGAGTAATTTATTTTGAAGTGTCGTGAAACAGCCAGTAACAAAGCAACTCTTTTATGGGAACCAAAACCAAGTAAAACACACGTTTGAGCCATAATTTTCTGCATCTCCAGGTACAAAAACTTTGTGCAGGATACGGTCTATGACAACCTGCATCAAGCAAAGTTAGGAGGAGTACCAGGTACTTTCCACCTGGTCAAGAGCTTTCTGAAGATTAAACTTCCAACTGTTGTTCAAGGATTAGAGGTACAGCTGTACTTTTATACACATGCGTAACATCCAGACAGTTAACCTTGCACAGTAATCAACAGGATAAATTTCTTTTTCCCATTCAGTCTTAACAAAATTACACTCTATCTGAGGGTTTCCAAGAGTTTGATCACGATGCAACTTGTCTCTTAGTATCGGCATTGTGGAAAGAAGGTTGAGCTTTAATTATGCGTCTGCGGTTTTGCCTATATCATGTGACTGAACTTTGAGGAGAAATAAGAGGGTAAATTTCTAGTCGTTTTGGCTGACTAATAGCTACTGTACGTTTGCAAATTATAAATGTTAAACTGATTTGGCCAGTTATTTGTGGTCTTTTTAGCTAACCTGATGCCATACGGTGCACAACAGTTCAAACTTTTCTGGATCTTGGAAAGTAAAATGTTGGATAATCAATCTTGTTATTAGACTTGTCCATTTTTCTCTCATTATTTACGTTTTGATTTAACACAGCAAGACTCAGCTTTACACATAAATTCTAAAATGTACATACAATAATTAGTAATGTCAACTTTCTTGTTTCACTCATATGGCTACTTGAAATTCATTTAACAGGATGGTGATGTTGATGGTTCCCCATTATGGCCCTTGATTTACTATTGCCTGCGATGTGGTGACCCACAGGCAGCTTTACAGGCAGTACAATATGTGCCGTAAGTAGAAATCCTATGGAGCATTTAGTCGACAGTTTTATTATATTTAACTTGTGGGCTATATATACATGTAGTAAACTGATAATTATTTAAATTCCAAATCTTTCATCCTTTCACGCTAGTATTTAAGCAGTGTAGCATTAATGATCCAAATGTAACAGAATGCAACAATATCAACGACATCCTTTAAGTTTCAGTTACATATTTGGTGTTAAATTACTACTCATTTGTTATTTTCAGACAGCATTTGGGCGAATTCAGAGACTTTTTTGCTGAGTACATGAACAGCAAAGAGAGAAGGTTGGTACAGCTGTACATGTTTACAAATGTATGTTCACTGGAATATGTCATGTTACGCACAAATCAAGTGCAAAATTGTTCCATGTCAACTGTGCTCTTTCTAGTTCTCCTGACAGTTTAGAACCCAAACACAGAGCTCAGTCATATATTCAGAAATGAAAAAAAAAAACATTTGAATAATAAATCTATTAAGGATCAGGTATTTCATCCCACCATATCATAGGCTTTTCATACTGGAGCTGCACTCAAAACATGTACAGCAATACATGTACAATACAGCACACTATTATATCTTAAAGGATGCAATAATTTTATTTTAGGCATGTGTTAAGTACAAATTTCAGAGTGATACATGTACAATCATGAACATAAGTACTAAATAACTTTCATTTATTGTGATTATCATTGTCCTTAGACTGAGTCCCAGCTCGGAAAGTAAACTTCGTCTTCAGTACAGGCGATCTATTCGTACCAGTCAAGATCCCTTTAAGAAGTAAGTTGTGCATCACAACATTTCCACTGAGGAGGAAATGTCAGTTCTTTTTTACTGATTGCAAATTCATTTTCATGTTAAAGGTTGGCTCTGATAATTCTGTGCCACCCAAAAACAACAACACACAGTCAATGATCACTATAATTATCATATGACCCGTATGGCCCTGCGAGCAATTTCTTTGGAAAACCATAAGAAAAAAGGTCCCATATGAGGGCTGTATGCATTGAAGTGATACGGCCGGAAAAATGCGTACGGCCCTACTAGAAATGGGTACGGCCCCGGTGCGGCATCGTTCCACCAAAAAAAAATGAAAATGAAACAAAAAAGTGGTCGTATGATAAAATGCTTATTGAATGAGGTTTGGGCCACACAGAAAAATATTTGGCTCTTGGTCAGGACACGCAGACCTCAAACCAAATATTTTCCCATCCAGCCCTCCCACTCAGTCAATCAGAACATATTATTGCCTCTTTCAAAGTCCATGTACACTGTAGTTGACACTGCTTAACTGTCAACAATCAACATTTTGATACTCTTTAGTTGATATTATTTTTCATGTGATTTTTCATTTGATTTATTTCTTATTGGCAGGGCAGTGTACTGTTTGATTGGTCACTGTGATGTGATGCTGGATTCTCATCAGGAAGTTGCTAACAAAACTGAAGATTACTTGTGGCTAAAGGTACATGTAGACATGGATACTGTGATTCATGTACACACAGTTTTTTAAAATAAAGTGCAACCAAGTGGTCACCTTAGTGACCAGTAAAAGGGTTCACCCAGGAGAGATGTACACTACAAGTGTATGAGAAATTAAAAAGTGTAGTGTAATGAATTTAAAAATGTAATGTGACAGTGACTGGACTGTTTATGGATCTCGTATAGATTGAGACATTCCATTTATAGTTAATGTAGTAAATTAAGCCTTGTCTCTTGACTTGTGTAGGTTGCCCCCCTTGTATGTTTTTAAGCACATAAACTGCCTGAACAACTGTTAATGTCTGTAGATAATCTAATTAATGCAGCCAAATTTAGGTGATCTGTGATTTGGGGAGGAGGGGAGTCCATGCATTCCCCCAGCCCCCCAAAAAACAATTTTGCCGGTTACATGCAAGTATGATTATTAACTACACGTAAGTTAAAATTACATTTATTTAAATTATTAACTAATTTAAAATTACAATTATTTAATATTAATAGTAATTTCATCTTTACAGTACATATACATGTATCTTTCTCAATGCTTTGCCGGAAAAAGAATCCACTATGCCAACAACAAAATCCCCTAGTCCTCTGCACACTGTCATTGTGTATTTGACAAACTTTCTATTACATGCTATAATATTTTGAAGCTTAATCAAGTGACTGTGGATGATGAAGAAGGAAGCCACGACAGCCTCACATTCCAACAGCTACAGATTATGTTGCTGGAACAGTTTGGTGAGAATTTGTTTTTCTTTTTGTGGCTTTCAACTTCTAGTAATAATCTTGTTACAATTAAGGGCTGTTTTATAAGCTTCAGATGTCAGTGATTATTTTTTATATATCTTCTTATAATTTTTATATATTATATATGTTTATTCATTTGGTAGGTACATACATGTACAGTTTCTGTGTAGCTCTTTTCTAAATTGCTGGGGTTTATTTATAGGTGAGGCTCACTTTAACGCATACCAGAAGCCTCTGTTGTACTTTCAAGTTCTGTTTTTAACAGGCCAGTTTGAAGCAGTAAGTTAACGTCATACCGGTCATCTCAAATGTATTATGTTATAACCATTTTACAGTTGCAGAATGAAAAAATAAGTTATACTAGATGAGTAATATAAAACGGTAAAATCGAACAATAAAATCTGACATTTTGGAGTAGTAATTTCTCCATTATCAAGAAAAAATATATCAGATCATGCAAATTACAGCATTTAAAGGGATTTTTGTATGATTAATTAGCATCAAGGGGTGCAAAGATTGTGAAAATACTTTTGCACAAATGGAGTCTGATTGCACATTGAGATTTGGCTTTAAAGCTCTGCATGTAAGTTATAAAAATCATTTTGAACACATGACAGCAAAATGTGTTTTTGCATTTCCCAAGTGTCTTGCTGTGTTTGTCAGTGGCAGAGGATTGTTGTTTATGTCCTTTGACACAGTTATGTTTACAAATGTCCATGTGTGTAACCTGCATCACAAAGTTCACTTTGAAATCTTTAAACAACACACTGCTTATTTCTTCTTGATAATGGAGGTGTGACTAATCTGAAATGTCAAATTTTATTGTTCATTTTTTACCAATTATAGACCCTTTGCATAAATGGTGCCTAAATTTCAATAACAATGCTTGGTACATCCTTAACCTCACATTCAAGTTGCAAGACAAAGGAATTTTCACACAAATGTGAGGCTAAGGATGTATGAGTATTGTTATTCAAATTTAGGCGCCATGGTGAGACGAAAATGAAAAGATGAGGTCGCCCTTCGGGCAAGCTATTACTTGAGATTACTAGCCCGAAGGTCTGAGGAGCTAGCCCGAAATTAAATTTATCATCAGAAAAGAGGACCAACGGTGCTTGCCCGTCGGGCAAGCTACGATAAGAAAACGCTAGCCCGACAAGTCATTCCACTAGCCCCGGGCTATCGGACAGCACTTTCGTCGCGCCCTGCATTTATGCAAAGGGTCTATGTTTAAAGAAATCTCATTTAATTGATGAGTAATAATCGATGAAAGACAGTGCTATTTTAAAAGTGTAATGCAGAATAGCACAAAGAAAACATCTGAATTAATTTCGTAAAATAATGATTGTATCTCTTGACAGGCCATAGAGTTCTTATCCCGTGTTGAAAGCTTCAGGAGTCATGCTGTGCACTTTGCCATTGCACTTTTTAAGATGCATCTTCTCCTATTACCAGATTCAATCCAAGCTCAACTTTGTAAGTACATTTTTTGGTTACTTGTCCTGTTTTTGGGATTCTCTTGATAGGCACCCTGCTTTTCTCTATTTTAGTTTGAGCAAGGCTGTGTTCTAAGAGAAATTTAAAGGAGCCTAATGGCACAGGTTCTTAACCATGAAATCCTGGCTGTCCAGCACTTGAGCTTATATGAAAAAGTGAGTTTTTCCAGTCATTTAAAGGCAAAAAGTTAGTTGCCTGTGGCACCTGGACACCTCTAGAACACAGCCCTGGTGTTAGCCATTTGCTACTGTATTTTCCACTCATCTGGCAAGACTTCAATCATGCAAAGTGCAAATTGGTCATCCTTTTTCTACTCAGTTTATGGTTACGTCTTTGCTGTTTTCTACCTTGATAGACTATTGATTTCTCTGTCAGTTTGAAGGTCATTTGTATCTTTACCTTAAGACTGTACAAGTAACAAAATATGGTATACACGGTAACAGAATCCCTGTATGGACCAACCTACATGTAACCTAGTTATATACTACCCACATACACTTAACACACTTAAGCTTCTTAAGTTTACAATGTAAATGTACATGTAGTTCATGACTCCAATTTGTTCTAACAGGTCAAATATGAACCACATTAAATATGACAAACAGCTTAAGCTGTTTGTCACACTGTAGCAGCTGCCAATATTGTTAATGATGCTAATGTTTGTGTTTCCTACAGTGACACCTTTCTCTGGAGATCCTCCACCCAGTAGAAGATTAAACTTTGCTCGACTGATCATGTCTTATACTCGGAAATTTGAGGTTACAGATCCTCGAGAGGCTCTGCAGTATTTTTTCTTGCTGAGGTAGACTGAAATGAGAATCAAGTTGTTCTTACTGTTCTTAATATGTACAGAATTAAATATTTAATAGACATTTGAGAAGCAACCTCCTCTATGCCATAAAATGTCTGATACATGACTGTTCCAGTGGATAAGTGCACATGAGAAAGGTTGTCCCGCAGCGTTGCATTTAAGAGTCTGCAATAATACTGAAAGTTATTATGGGTTGTGAAGTATATATGAAATAATTCATATTTGTACCGCGGTTGTAGATGAATGTGACGAGAGTGATCATCGCAGTAAATTTTTTCCAATTTAAGCAATTGGAAAGAAGAAGCCTGAAGGAAGAAGCCTTACTCAATAAATTGATCTTGCTCCCAATGTGTGGCTTCATAGCTCAGTTGGTAGAGCATCGCACCGGTATCGCGGAGGTCATGGGTTCGAATCCCGTTGAAGCCCTGATTTTTTTCAGGCTTCTTCTTTCCAATTGCTTAAATTGGAAAAAATTTACTGTGATGATCACTCTCGTCACATTCGTTATTATGGGTTGTTATAGCCACTACTTGATCAAAGTTCACTGTGTTTCATGGTGAAGGAAGGAAACACCAGGCCCTGGTTGGTCTTTCTATAACATTTAAACATTGCGAACTTCAATCAAACAGTGGTAAACTACATTGTATTGTACCTGTCCACTACCCATGATATCTTTTAGCACTGTTCCAAATACTTTTATACCTCTGTAGGGCAACCTTGTCAAAACTGATAAAAGCTACATGTACGTGAAAAAGCTTTTCAGGGGCAAAACACCATGTCATTGGCCATAATTATATTGACAAAAGTATTCTTAATACGCAGCTAGAACTAAGTACTATATTATGCAAGGCTGTCAATAAGGGTTGTAGCCCATTGACACTTGTTATGGCTGAGTATGTTTCATGGATGCTTGATGTTATGGGTGAACTGGCCTGTAGTTGATACAATTCCTACCAATAAAGTAACAAGTTTGCTAGGTGTGTGAAGATCAAGGCAACAGGTGGATTAAAACTTACATGTAATGACAGCCCTGATATTTGAACATTAGATTAAACCTTGAGAGAAACTGGGTGGACATTCAACTCCAAATTATGACGTTAGAGCTGCAGAAGTAGTTCAGTTATACTTTAAAAGAGAATGGTATCATTTGACAGATGTTGGTCGCAGCTTACCACAGTCAGATATCACAGACAAGTCTTCCACAAACTCTCTTGGGAACTCAAAAGTTTCTGCTTAGAAGCTCCCTGTATACAGCCAAGACCATGATTGGGTATCCATATAGTGGAATTTTCTGTTTTCAGGTGTTGAAACTGTAGCCCTTATTATGCCATATTTTATTCATCTTATTGAATTTCAGGGGAATGAATGGCCCTCAGGGTGAAGACCTCTTTATGTCTTGTATAAGTGAACTGGTTTTGGAAACTAGAGAAGTAAGTTGGAAAAGAGAGATTTATTACATGTAATTGCTTGCTTTATTACCGGTAATTGACTGAGTTAATGACTGGTTGACCAACTGACCAACAGACCTATTCAACTACCCACCTGCTAACTGACTGACTGATGATAAGATGGGTGCCCAGATCGACACAGTCATTCATTTGCTCATTCCCTCTTGTTTTTTTTTTTTTAAAGTTTGAAATGTTACTTGGCCGCCTAGAACCAGATGGAACGAGAAAGGTAAGAAAATGGGGTTATTTTATGTTACTAGAAAAATGGTAGTTAACTGCTTTCTATAAAATTTAATTTCATTTAAATTTTGTTAATATTAATTATTCTCATTCTTTTTGTTTTGTTGCAGCCTGGTTGCATTGACAAGTTTCACAAAGATACACTAAAAATAATTGAGCTTGTGGCAAAAGATTCTGCAGAAAAGGGTCTTTCTGAAGAGGCAGTCAGACTTTTTGATCTAGCCAAGGTATATTGTACATATTACACCAACTGTGTGTGTACATGTACCCCCTTTCATTCTTTGGTTTTGTTCGTCTTTCATGCAACCATTTTTTACTTTATTACTACAGAATCATGAAAAGGCATTGGTAATCTTAAACAAGCTCTTGAGTCAGGTAGGCTACTTCCTGATTTTGCAAAGTTGATACTTGTAGCTACTGAAAAATAATTTATACAAATTAACTTTTTGTTATTTATAATAATTTCAAATACTATATTCTTTCAACTAGTTGTTAACTTCTTTAGCAAGTATGCCACTTGCCTCTACATGTGGTCAAAGAGGTGCTTGTATGCAAACTTCTGGGCCAAAACAGTGGCAGATCCAGACCTTGAGCTAAGGGGAGAGGGGTGGGGGGTGGTTTTGATTTACTTGCCCTGCTAGCTTTTTTTCTACCCTCATCATTTCTTCTTTTTTTTTGTGCCTAGTGCTCGTAGAGCTCAAGGCACCATGTTATCGTGCATACGTGTGTGTCCGTAACACTTGCCGTTCGGGTAATATTTCATGAAGTGTCCCCCTTCACTTTTTGTGCCTAGTACACGTGGAGGCCTAGTGCTCATAGAGCTCAAAGCACCATGTTATCGTGTATACGTCTGTGTCCGTAACACGGGTTTTTGTGCCTAGTGCTCGTAGAGCTCAAGGCACCATGTTATCGTGCACACGTGTATGTCCATAACTCGGGTTTTTCTCGTATTCTTTGGCCAACAACTCAAGAACACTGTCGAGCAATGTTCGTTTGATTTTCTTATCCCGAAAAGACATGACGTAGATGGCAACTTTTGCTACGATCGCTCCATGTGCTCACGTTGCGCGTTTCGTCAACGACGTTGGTAAGTTTCCTGTGTTTTAAGATTTAACTCAACTGCAACGGGGCATTTTCGCGGGAAAAAAATTCAAATCACAGCGCTGGTCAAAAAACCTTTTTTTTTTTAACTACAAACTCATTTCGGCAAATATGTAAGTTTATATTCGTTTGAAAGGTCGTTGAAATGACCTTTTTCGACCACAATAGTTTTTGCTTCTGAGTAAACAAAAATATCCGATTGCACCATCACGCCAAACGCTTCGCGATATATATTTTCTCCGTTCATTGGCTCCAAACATTGGCAAAAGTAAAATCTATTCCTTAACATTCCAGCTTCATCGTGTTAAAATTTCCGCGAAATCGAACAAAAACCAGCACTAATAAGAATTTTTTGTCACCCATCTGTCAACACTTGCGAGCAACCGAAAAACTTTGAATATTACACAACCCGACGTTTTGGTCAACACCCAGAATTATAACCTAGAAGCTGAAAGTTGAATGGGAACATCTTTTTCGAACTATTCTTAAATGATTTAGACAAAAAAATGATCTCGGCGGGCTACAAAAGACACAAAAATGAAAACAGAAACAAGCTTATCTGATAGGCCGATAATTATTCAAAATTCCACCAAATAAACATTCCTCCGCGCTGAGAAAGACATGATTATGAATTGTTACAGTTGATACTTATTTTACAATAAAGTTTCTTGTTGTTGTTGTTGTATCATGTAGTCATTGCAGATGATACTAGTTTTCATATCACTAGGCACATGCAGTCAAAGACTGCCTATTTTTACCCAAGATAAGGGGTGGTCCGGAACCCCAGGCCCCTCCCCGAGATCCGCCTCTGCAAAATGAAATTGATTTCTTCCTGGTCGCCCACTATATGTACACTGGGGCCAGGCTCCAGTTGTTAAAAGGGTGGATAAAAATATCCACCAGATATATAACACATTAATTGATGGATAGCATAGTTTGTTTTGTCAATACTTGTCTACTGGATGGCAATTTGACCAGTGGATAGTGTTCTCCACCCTTACATGTTGAACAACTGACTGACTGAGTCCAGATTCTCAAGTCTCGGGTTAGGTGGCTGTCAATAAGGGCCGTAGCCTGTAACACTTGTTAAGGCTGAGTATGTTTGGTGGACCCTTATTTATGGGTGAACTGGCCTGTAGTTGACACAATTCACCCATAAAGTAACAAGTTTGCTATGGGTGTGAAAATCAAGGCTATAGGTGAACTTGCATACATATGTAATGAAAGCCCAGCATCATACAGCTTCATGGCATCATACGTCATGGCTGTAGTTTCCCGCCAACGATATGCAAATTAAATTCGAGTAATGCAGGCGGGACAAGTTGTCTCCTCGCGACTTTGTCACTCGCAAGACGAGCATAAAAAGACGACTTGGGGCAAGTCTACAAGTCCTGTACCTTCGAGTAAAGACTCTTAATACTTAAAATGCATTTATCCAGTGAGGGTTTGTACCAAATGCCTGCTTAATGTGATAATTATTTTACATTTTCCATTCTTTTCAGGTGGTGTCAATCTCCGGTGGTCTCCAGTCTCCAAGAGACAGGCTTCAAACCATGGCAGTGGATTTAGCACGGAGGTATGTGTTATAGGTTAATTATAATAGCACTGAGATTAGTCTTTTTTACTGCAGGTTACCATACTGTTGCCTCTTAACTTTTGTAACACATTCAATAGCACAGATAAATCAGATCGCAAAAATAGTGGTAGTCACAGATGTCAATTGTCGGAAGACACTATTTGAAATGAAAGCCATTGAAAGTTCTCAAAAAGATGTCATTGTCTCATATTAATGCAAAATGAACATGAAAATGAACAGTGTCTTGAAATTTGAATAGCTTTCTGTCCATTTTTTTTGCGATTTGTGTATCCAAGCTCTAAACCTGGGAATTTTTGTTTTATTATCTACAGAAAATCAATGAGTGTATGTCATTGAAATTATCAAAATAATGAATTTTGTGTCATGAGGTTCACATTTCTTCTCTGTAGATACAGAACTCTGGGTAACACAGCAAGCCAAAGCAGAATAAACACATTTTTCTTGTTGCTGGATCTGATGCAGTTCTTTGACTTGTATCATGCTGGTCAGTTGAACACTGCTTTGGATGTAAGTCACGCGAAAACTCTTATTTTAATACAGGAATTTGCATTTGCCTTTATTTTAGATTGTTCTGTACTTTTACACCTGTACCATTGAAGTGTTGACACAGCACATTGGCCAGGCAGTTAATGTAATAATAATAAGCATTTGTACTATTCGTAGACTGGCCCGCCTAGACTAGTGTGGCTATCCCCGGGCCAGTCCAACTGTAAAATGGAAATGATGATGACTGTACATGTAGATTTTGTGATCTCTCTTTATGCATAACCAGTGGCAGATCAAGGGAAGGGGCCCAGAGGAACAGGGCACCCCCCCTCCCCCAATTTTGGGTAAAAAACGAAGGAATGACAGAAGGGAGAACAGCCAGCAGGGCAAGTAAATCGCTCCCCCCCCCCCCAAACCCCTTTAGCTCAAGGTCTGGATCCGCCCCTGATAACACTATACTCTCTGTACTATAACAGTGATAGTGTCATTACCAGTGTTATAGCTTTTTACTGCACACAAACCTTTTTATCAACCCTACTTTCCGTTGGCCGGGTTATGTTCCAACCCAACAGAAAGACTAAGAGAAACTATCTCGAGTTAGGAGAGTGTTCACTGTCATTTGAAGGAAGTCCATAGTCAACTGACTGCATTTCTACATGGGTAATCTTCATTGCAGGTGATGCAAAAACTGAGGCTAGTTCCACTTGCAAGTGAATCAGTGGAGGAACGAGTGGCCGCCTTTAGACAATACAATGATGAAGTAAGGAATGAAGTGTATGCTTCTTTTAAGGGAGACGCACTCGGCTCGAATTGCTTGTAGCCTCACCACCCTTTTACGAGGGTCGTACAGGGGTATTCTGGTGATGCGTGATTATCTGATTTTATTTTCCGTGAAACGTGAATTTAGGAAATTATTCTTCGTGATTCGTGACCTGAAGGTTTTGCGTGACCCGTGAAGAACTTGAATCATTAACCGACATTCGTGATTGTACCACTCGATTCTACGTGATTTTGAGACGCAAGTTCTCTGAATGGTTAGAGTGGTCTATCTATTCTCGTCTCCAGAGCCCACGATCCTTCTGGCCTGCGGCAGGAATCGAGAGCTCTGGGAGCGACCATTTCAGGCATGCGCCGTAGATGCAGACTGCGTGAACCGGATGGGCAGAATTCGGTTGTTTCCTTTGTTATTTCAAAATGGTTGCTCCCAGAGCTCTCGTTTTTCGACCGCTGGTCAAGGGGAGATTGTGGTCGATCAAGAGTGACTTAAGGCAAGCGATTTGCAATATGGAGCCTTGACTTAGCCATTCGCGATTTTGCTTCCTTCAAACATGGTTTCTAATGTAAGAACAGGTCATTAAAAAGAGTATCTTACTTCCGAGTTTATTTTCGTGATTCGGGAAAACGATTTTTTTTATCCGCGAACCGTGATCCTCTATTTCTTAGGTTCGTGAACCGTGCTAGAGACCCCCCCCCCCCCCCCCTTTTACATGTAGGCACTATTCCCTAACTTCATCTACTGTTAATGAGTTTTTAATGAGAACAATTTGTGAGAGCAAGTGTTGTTTATGGCAAATCCTTGCATGGTATGCCTTAGGTATCTCCTACTGTTTAGAAAGTTGAAAGATCGTGTGTTTTCGTTCAGATGCAATCCATTTTCTTTGTTCCATGTCTCGTGTAGATTCGAAGAAACTTACCAGACGTGCTTCTGGCAACAATGAACATTCTTTACACAAACTATCGCAACACAAGGTCAGTAGACTCAATAAAAGGATAATCTTGTTTCATTTGCATCTTTTCTCTTCATTGTTGTAAGACATTAGGCACTTAATGACTGGCCCAAAGGGAAACAGTAAGTTTTGTTTCCCCGAGGCGACACCGAGGGAAACATTGAGGTCAAGGAGAAACAAAACTCACTGTTTCCCACGGAGCCAGTCATTAAGTGTTTTGTGATACCTCCCAACTCAAAACTAGAGAAAAATTGCGAAGAAATCGTTTGCTTTACGCCGGCTGGCTCATAAATTTGCCACGTTTTCAAGGAGCACGGCCTGATCACGTAAGAGTTGAGTTCATGCTGTTGTTTCCCTAGGGTGTTAGTGAGTTTTTACCCACGGCACGCGACACGTTTTCCTCCAATTTTTTTCTGTCCATTTGTTGTCTTTAGAGGGAGTACTCAGAGTCCTTTAATCGACAGACAAAGAGATGATGGCGGTCAAGAAAAGGTAAGGATATCTGAGCGGAAATATTGTTATACATAACATTAATAATGTATTTTTGTGATGGACGCTGTTACCCACAATTTGAAGGATACCACAAAAATAAACGTTCTTAACTCTTTCACTCCCAGACGTGATGGATAGGTAGATTCTCCTCACAATGGTAATACACTTTCAAGAAGATGGGTGGTAAGAGTAAAGACATTCATCAACCTTGAAATGTTGTTAGAGTCGCCAGTAAATTTCTACAACTAACTTCAAATGAAATTTGTAGCAGTCATATAGACAAATTGGCATTCAGATCTTGCGAACGTAAGGGTTTTGATTAATCTAGACAGACGCCAAAAACAAGGATGGCTAATAGGGAGGAAAATTTAAAGCTCGAGATGGAATGGGAAAGCCAGAGGAGATCAGTTTTGTTTCAACGTACCATCAAATTTTCCGAGCTAAAGCCCTGGCCAAACGGAGTCGCAAGTAGACGCAAATTGAGAACTTGGGTCTACTTGCGACTCCGTTTGGCCAGGGCTTGCGTGCACTTGCGTTGACTTGCGATGACTTGCGCTCACTTTGGTCGAGATCAAATCTACACGCAAGTCAAAGGAAGTTTTTCACCGCTTGACCACCCAACCCAAGTCAACGCAAGTTGAGTGACGTCCAGTAACCTATTAATAGCCACTGAAATAGAGAATAGCCTGCCTTATAATGTTTTTTTTGTTTTGCTTCTTGCGTGTACTTGCGAGGAAACTTGCGAGTCCGTTTGGCAACCCAACGCAAGTCTCTACGCAAGTTCAACTTGCGTCCTCTTGCGACTACTCGCCGGTCCGTTTGGCCGGGCTAAGTCACTAAGGAGAAATAGTAGCTTAAGACGTCTTAAATTTCTTCACTTCAACTGCCACAGTTCATGGAAATGCAAAGGGATTTATTGTTTGATTAAAGAAATTCCACATTTCTTGTCAAAGTCAGGGAATTTCATTGAATCAGTCCTTTTAATCGTACTTGAAGGGGATGTTTTTTTCTGGTCGGTGAAAAATTAGGGAAGTTTTGTGTTCTTCGCCGACAGCAGCCATTTGAAAGCCACACAACAAGTAATAATCACACTTGCATGGTACAGTGGAATCTCATTGAAGTGAATGTCATTGGGGCCAGAAAGTGTTCACTTTAGCCGGACATGTGGTTAAAAATGTATTGTTTCTATGTGGCGAGGTATCCGCTTACGGTAGGTGTCAGTTAGCAGAGATTAAACCCATTTTTTGTTTTCAGTATCGGGACATCTTGAGGCGCCAAGCCCGAGCCTTGATCACGTTCGCGGGATTGATCCCGTACCGTCTTCCCGGAGACACAAATGCCCGCCTCGTTCAGATGGAAGTCCTTATGAATTGACGCATCTTTCCAAACTCCCCTCGACTAACACGCTGGTACCCAGTCTCCTGACAGTTTTAGAAAAGTCAAAAGTCAACTGTTTGGTAAAATGACGTGAGCGAGTTCAGCTTCCTTCCATTGCCGACGGTCTCCCCAGCCCTTTGGAAACCAAGAGCATTCATGCTTTTTGTTTACCATCGTAATTTATCTTCCCTGTGAAAAAGATAATTCTGAAACGTGGATAAGCGAGCAAGTATAAATGTTTACGTTACGAGTTCGGTTTATTGTAGGCTGAAAACAAAATCGATTACATTTCTCATAGAAAAACAGTTTTGTAATTTTGACGATCCTGTACAGGTTGTAGTCTTTGAATTAAAAAAATATGTGTTCTTGATTGTGTTGCATTTAATACATTAATCAGCGTTGCAGTTATATTGGTATCTAAAACGAGTTCACACCTCGTGGTGACCCAGGGAAAGTTAATTTGAGCGGAACGACTCGGCAAATATGCTAGATGCTTGCAGCAAAAGTTTTCGAGAACACCTCGAAAGTGTCATTCGTTCTTGTAAACCTTTGCCTCTACTCTACTGCCTTTGGGTCTCACCTTCTTACAGGAGTCCCCTCGTTGTTCGGGTTGTCACGCAACGCTTTCCGCATTCATTGCGTGACATTGAGGACCCCAGTAACTGGAAACTACAAGCTTAGGGATTAGAAGTACTCCCAGGCAAGTTATTTTGCTTTACCTTTCGGGCAATATGCCGTACTTTTCTTAAAGTTTGATCGAAATGAAAAAATTCTGGTTTTCTTTTGCTATCTCTTTAACTGTACAATAGAACTGTTATGCAAATTACTTTTAAAAAAACGGAAATCTTTGTCTCTGGTGTTGAACATATACATATTGTTTTCTGATAATTAAGGCGGCATCGTACACAATACCCTTATCTGCTTGACGAGTTTTCTTTCTGTGTACTATCATTTTGATATTATAATGGTTAATCACTTAGCTTGGATATTGTTGCGACAGGCAAGCAGAGAGAAAAAATCTCTTCACATTAATGGCCTATCTCTTGCAGGAAAGTTAGCTATTTTCAAAGCGTTTCCCAGGTAGGGCTGTGTCATGCCTAAACTCGGGACTAACTACTCGGCGCACTAACCACTCGGCAACGTTGCCTCCGGAATCGGAACATCAAATCCGACTTTTATCTAATCAAATATATATGGGGGCTCCTCGAACGTTTTAGCCCATTCTAGTATTTAAATAGTAGTTTGGTATTACATTATGGTAAGATAATCATTGTCATCTCCTATACTTCTCTCTACGGTCCTCGGGCATTTTGCCAACGACTGTTGCGATGTTTTCACACTGTTGTAGTGTCTCCCCCAAGGGGGTGGTTACGAGTTTTTTGCGACTTGCCCGGTGAAAACAGTTAGAAATATTTGAGGTGGTGTTTCCCCAATGGGAGACGTTGAAGTCTCTTGCGAATCTTTCAGGGGAAAAGGTTCAAACTAATAGCCCACTATTCGCGACGTGTAACAAATTGACGTCAGTTTTTCATGCGTCTGTCTTGTTATTGATCATGAATGATATGACGAAATTCGTTGTCCATAACAGAACAGACGCATGAAAAACTGACATTTTTTTTTACGATAACAAATAGTCAAATTGTCCGCTCTTATAATTTCATGTGTCTGTCCGCTTATTGACAATAAAAATTAGCCAATGAGCGCGCGAGGATTTCTGCAGTTATCGTAAAAATTTATATTGACGATAGTTGACTCCTTGGTGCTGGTATTGGTGGCTTTCCTTGCGCTCGAATGGCCAATCTTTGTACGTCATTGTACATAGATGCCTGGCATGTATCTCCAGTGATATTTTGATATGGCAGCGTAGTTGTTCTGGAGGTATCTTGCTTTAGGTTTTCGTAAGGAGGCATTCCCACTCTCCTGCTCATGTCCCCATTCGAGTTTGGGCAGCTTGGACCTACTGCTGAAGTGTGATCCATGGAAGAAGCTGCAGGTCGTTCGTGAGAGGATGGCAAATTGACATAAGGGACGTTAACGCGACCAGCTTCAGTGCGTTTTCTTCTCACAACTTCGGTCAGCTCCATCCATTCATCGTCGGACCAGTCTATTTCCAGAATCGCGTTCATCAGTTTATGTTTAGCCTCTCTTTCCGACAGCTCCTCGTCGAAGGCCTCTGTGAAACAGCTCCGACAGCTCGGGCATATCTTGAATTCCTCATGGCGCGGTTCTCTATCGCGGTCGTGGTACTGGCGGAAGAGAACGCGACTGTCACTCTGGCAACTATAGCCAAGCGGCTTTACTGATTCTGTATCATTTGCGTTCCTGGCAGCGCCTGTAGGTCCGTTGTTGGACAGTCGTTGTCCATCGCTGATTTCGTCTCGGCGACGATCATTGTATCCGTTTTCCGATGGTTCCTGGTGTTGCCAGGCTCTGGAGCTTTCTCTGAATCCGACGTCATGGGGCACAGGCAACCCAGCCGCTTCTTGATCTTCCGGTGTGTTCGCAGGTGTGAAAGGTAGCGTCTTGTCTGGAATCTGGCTGTCTTGTGTGTCGACCTCTCTTTCATTCTTTGGCCAGTCTTTTCCACTTTCGTTACAGCTCTGTTGTTGGCTATTTGAGAACTCTCTGTTGCTGTCGCATATAGGGGCCGTTTCCACATCCCTTTGTCCTTGGCTTTCTAGGCGAGATATATGGACTAGTGCTTTCGTTAATTTCTCTTGTGTTTGCAGGTACTTTGTAATGCTACTCATGCGCTCAAAGTCATCCTCTCGTGGGCAAGATATTAGAATGTTTTCATCAGCGTGTCTCGCTGGAATTTTCAAGGATTTGCTTTTTGCTTTCAGCACTTGCCCTTTATCCTTTTTCGCCGACTTGCTCGCATCTTGACGAAACCACCTTGGCTTCCGAGTCAAGGAATGAAAAAAATTCTTCTTTGGGATGTCGACGTTTGCACGACTAAATTCCCCTTCGCTATTTCCTTCAAGACTTTTCAATTCTCCTCTCTGAACACTGCCTGCACTTTGGACACCACCTTTTTGACACCCACACTCCACATTTGAGTGGTAGTCCTCAGAGAGCTCTTCTCCTCGATAGCTGAGGTCGAGGTTATTACTGCTGCTATTGTCCTCGTCAGTCTCGTCGCTTTGTTCGGGTGAGGATCTATCGCTTTCTGCTGTTCTCTTCTTGTAGCTTTTTCGCTGGTTTCTGTGGTGAAACCTTGGCTCAAATCGTTTTCCATGGAAAGCAAAGGCTTGCGCGGCAGGTGCGGTTCATGTACCTCGTCCGCTGTTTCTGATCTGATTCCCGGAAAACTGCGGGACAGATGACACGGTGTCTGCGTCGGTTTTAAGAACTTAACTAAGCCTTGTTTTGGTCTGCTATCCATATTGACTGCTGTTGCTAAAGACAAATTTGCATTTGCGTCAAGTTGTGGTTCGTAAGCCTTTCCTTTCGAATGAGATGCAGCTTCCTCGCTTTCAGAGAAATTTTCCCCAAAGATGTGCATCTTGAATGATGAAGTTACGCCAGGCTGCAAAAGTGTGTTTTCCCTGTGCTGATCGTGAGGCCAAAATAAGCCTTGACCGTGAAGGCCATTCTGTAAACAACGTGTTGCTGCTTCCTGTTTACTGTGTATTTCGAAAGCCCATTTCTTTTCACTTTCCCGCTTACTTTCGGTATCGTGAACTTGATCCTCCTTGGTGGAAATATGGCATTGGGTCGCAATTAAGGTCATCTTTGGTGGAAGAGGAGGTGCCTCGTTTTCCGAGAAACTATGAGGCTGGATTCCGTCGCTTTTAAATGTAGCATGTTGTTTTTGAGCTGTGGATAGAAGCCTCGGGCAAAAGTCGTCGTCTTTATGTGCCCTCGCATCTCCCCTCCCGGTCGTTACAACTCTTTGTTTTCTGGTGAAAGGGAAAGATACTAAATGTAACATTTCCAAATCGTACCTCTTCACAGGGTCGCTTGTAAAATAAACACAGTCCTCGCTCAACATGCTAAGCAGGACTTCGTCACTCTCTATTCCGTTCAGAAGTTGTTTGTATTCAGCTCCACTGGAAGAGAGAAAGTCCTGATGAGGCATGCATTGGGCAACAGAAATATGTAAAGTACTCGGGAACATTAAAATGTTGTTCTCTTTACGAAGAGAAATTGCGAACACTGTATCCCCTTCGATTTCGCTCTCGAGGTGAACATTTCCAATTTTATCAATCGCCAATGCTGTAGCATCATTGCATATGTTATCCACCGTAGTTCGCTCCAAAGCCACCACACGCACCTCAACCGGAAGTGCGGATTCTTTTAGAACTTCGTCAATGGAAAAGATTCCATATTTAGAGAGAACCTGAAACTTTCCTACTACGCTTGCGGGCAAATCGACGTACACGGGATCTTTTAAGCTCACGAGTAGACAACGAACATCGCATCCGTTTGAGTACGGACGCTCCCGACTTAACTGCAGTACGTCTCCAGCCAGAAGACCGAACGATGTGATATTTTCGAGAACACGGATGTAACGAGAGGGAAGTTGTACCATTGGGTCCAATGTGTTGAAGTTCTCATGGGAAGTGTCTGGAACCAACATCTCCACTTTCAAGTCGCGGCACGTTCGAGAGAAGCAAAGCCCTCTACCACTGCTTACTTGTCGTCCAAGTATTTTCTTTGCTCTTTCCACTCTGAAGATGATCAAGACCTCCCCTGTCTCGACGCTTTGATCCACTGTCGTTCCATGAAAACCCTGTCCAACCTTGACAATCTGAGGTAGCTTGCTTCTGTGAAGTGCGATGAAATCGTCAAGTCGGTGATAACGCATCTCGCGGCTTGTTGGTGCGTTCGCCATTCCTCAGTCCTTGTGATGTGCTGTTTCTTGCACACACGGTATTATCACACGTTGAGCACTAAATGATTTTGTTGTTTACAATCTGTCGAAGTCTACCCACTTAAAAGCGTTAAGTTGTTTTTGTTTGGAAGCAATGCAAGTTGTTTTGGTTTCGAAGCCAATCGCCTGCTTTGTTTTGTCTTTGAACGTAAAATCTCCACCGTGTCGTTTTACAGACAGAACTGCCGTGTCTTAATATGGAAAAAACTGTATAGGTGAGAAGTCAAATTCTTGGAAACTTCAAACGTAATGAGGGTCATTAGAATTAGAAAGATGTAAATCTCTTTTATTTCTGTCTTTTTATTTCAGCAATACTGACCTCATGAAGACCTTATTCACTTCACTCCTTTGATTAGCCTGCTGATTAGAAGTATAAGATTTCTCTTCCGTAGAATGTGTACTTTTGATAGACCCCACAGCTAAATGCAGTACAACAATGGCCGGAAGTGCACTCGATTCCGAAAACCCATGTCATTTATCAATTCAAATGTAAATGTTTCGAAAGAAGAACTAAAAGCCCGTGTTGAGTCTTTCTAATTCAAGGAAATTAAGCACAAAGAAAAACAAGTAAACATTCATTGAAGCGAAAACTCCCAAAGGTAACGCAATGTCTCGTTACAATATCAACACACTGCTGATGAGAAGATCAACTATGGATGTTATCTTTATATACCTCCAAATTTTCAGAACTGAAATTTCACTGAAAAATGTATAGCAATCAGTGAAGATAATTCATATGTATGTTGAACTTGTTGCCGATATGATTGATAAGTTTGTTGAAATTCCTTCATGAAGAGTGTTCCGCAACGCACTTGAGTAAGAGAAGTTCGAGTATTGTTGATGTTGTTTTTCCTTCTTTTTTCCCTTCCTTTTTTCCTTGCGGGGTCACGTCATAATCTGTACACAAAGGTAGCGCACAATTGAGCGAGAGCATAAAACGCGAGAGCGAACTTTCGCTTGGGTTCAAGAGAATGTAGTATAGGGGCGTTCTGTACACCCCTGCGGGGATCCCGCTGGTATATTTTTCTCGGTCGTTAGCAAGAAACGTCTGAAACCTTTGGGCGTTTTCTTGGGCGGGATCTACAGGAAAATACACCCTGGAGTTTGTCTTAAATTGCAAAAAAATCCTGTATATAGTTTCGCCAGATCAGCTGCCAGAATAAAATACACGAAACCTTAAACGAAGTTGAAACGGAAGTTTCGAGGTTTTTTAATTTCATACTGCAAAAAGTGTTGAAATAATTTGGATTTGCACACGACATTAAATTGATGGCATAATCCAAATAGGAAGTAAGAAACTCTCTAGGTATTATTGCTATTTTGGGATATAAAACTATATTCGCAACACTTCCATGTGCAGTTCGATTCAACGAAGCGGTATACGGAAATAGAGAGCAGGCTCTATTTTCATGCGTTTCTGTTACTTTTTGTCTTTGCATGTGCACACTCTCTATCACTCATTGTTTTATGACTACCCAGGGGGTGAGATTGAGATAACTTTCGTGAACATAATAATGACATCCCCACTGAGAATACATTTATTTAACTATATTTAGCAGTTTGCTCCAGTTGCTTTCGCTTCGATCTTAGGGTGTAATCCTGGACTATTTCCTTAATGTGAACAATTAAAATGAGCAGTTGACCTAAACCTAGAATGCTAAAACGCATTTATAAAACGACGAAAAATTCTTAGAGAATTAAAAACATGGCAATACCTTAAACACTAACTTTTAAAGTGGTACCATGATCAAATTTTTACCCTTTGATTTTTTTAGGTGTATCACAGAATTCGATGAAAGAACAAAAACGCCGATTACCGTTTTTAAATATCTGCATTAGTTCCGGAGATATTGAAGTTTAAAAAATGTATACAATATGCATATGAGAACACAGAACGTTCCGTGACACACCACTTACGCTTTAATGATCACATATAAAAACATAAGATTCGGATGTCTGTTTTTTTTTCCTCTCATTTTTCGTCACGCAACGAAGAAGACCGTAGTTTAGGTGGAAGGGGTGGAGGTTCCTCGATAACACCGACAGCGTTTGGAGGACCCTCACAGGCAGCTTTTTTCATAATAAAAGTGTCTATTTCGGCAGCGATTGCCTTAAATGTGGCTGGTTGATTTCCTTTTGCCTTAATCATTTCAAGCCCTTTATCGCTCTCCGGCGTGTCGACATCCTCGTATACATTTTCTTCTTCATCGTTCGGGTTATCAAGCTGCAGATATAGTGCTGTCAGCGGTCGTCCGTCTCTGTTTGTCTCCAACTCCACCGTGTTGTAGTACATCGAGTCGAGTCCATCGTCTGCATCTTTCATGTCATTACCAGTTTGTTGCTCCTTTTCCACATTCACGTAATGGTCATGGAACTCATTTTCACTGCACTCATCTTCAAATGAACTACTGACTCCTGTTTGGTGGTTAACGTATTCTCTGTCGTGGCACTCTACGTAGTCATCGTCGTCATCTGAATCGTGGAGTTCTTTGACACTGGTGAGAGAGCACTCTTTCTTAGGCGCAGGTGAAGATAGACTGGGCCCTTTGTTTTCAAAATCGTCTGCTTCGAGTAAAGATAGACTGGAGCTTTTCTGCATTTCGGTTTTTCTATTCAACGAGATACTCTCAGATCTAGTTGCAGCCTGGGTGCCTCTTTGGGAATGATTACGGAACTCTCCAGATGAATCGAGGCGATTATGGTTCTCGTCCAAGGACTCGGCTTTGTTTATATGTGGTGCTGCATTCCTGGAGTGATCAGATGTCGGTGGTTGCTTTGTCTGGCTTTCAGCTGTAAGACGTTGTCCTGTCACGGCCACCTGTTTTTCTAAATCGGCTTTTTTCGCAAGAGCTTCATTTAGCTGTTCCCTGAGTTCAAGAAAACACGCAATGTCTTTAAAATCCATCCAGTCCTCATCTCGGTGGCCAGAGATTATAATGCCCCTTTGATTTACCGGACAAGTCGCCATAGCCGCCCATCTCGGTCTTGCATCAAAGGAACCTTGGGTGGCTTTGCTCCCTGCAGGATTCTTCGAGGGGCGTTCGACTTTTGCTTTTTCCTGAGTCGCTGCATTTCCCTTACTTTGATTCTCTCCCTGCGATGATTCATGTTTTTCTTCGATCTCTCATAAGGGTAGTCTTCATCGCTACTTTCCTCTTCAACATGCTAGTTGCTTCGTCTCCATTTCTCTACCGGCCTCTCGAAGTTGTAAATTCTCAAGTTCTTCAGAAGTCCCTGTCTCATCAGGCTGAAGAAAATCCTTTCTATGGGAATTCTCTTGGCCACTGCGCCTTCCATCCATTTCCATTTTTTCATCGCGTTCCATGTCTACATAAGATCTTCTATTCACTCCTGGGCGTTCCATGTCAATGTAGGATTTCCTCTCATCTGGTGGATACATCAATGATAAGTCAACATGTCTAAAGCTATCTTGTTTAAAAACGTGTCCATCTTCCTTCGCGTCGCTGTACAGACCTTCGTCTGTAATAGTGTTTGGCCTGAAGGCTTTCTCATCAACTGCTCTCCAGTCAGTCACATCAACTACTAGATACGCCGGAAAACCAAATTGCTTAGGTCCTGGACACCTCGGAGGTAGTGGTGGTGGGGGTTCTCCCTTTGATTCGTCATCTTCTTTATCTTCGATATTTCTTACTTTTAGAAACTCCGGTTTAGGTGGTAATTCAGGGCAAATGTCCTCGCGTCATCTCCAGAGGGCGGGACAGTCCATTCAGGAAGACTTGTGTCTTGTGATTGTGCTTGCGACACACCGGCGCTGTTGACGTTTCCTTGGTTTCTTTTTATTGCTGGATTAAGTCGCTTTCTTGGCTTGGGCACTGGTCGACTCTGCTCGTTTGCTCGCGTGGTGTCCTTGGGTGTTGTCGACCCTGATGTTTTAGTGGATAACTTAGGCGGAAGAACTGGTACTGCAGGTACTGCCTCGGTGCCTTGCTCCACTGCTTTTCGAGCCTCGGGTGCTACGGAATTATTAAAACTCTCATCAGTCTCAAAATTTTCATAGTCTGCTGCTTGTCCTTCAGTAGACCAGCCAGGTTTGGACGCTGATTGTAGACATTGTGCATGGCGAGGGATTGTTAACGATTCTTTATCTGGAGCTGTCTGATCCGCTGTTTTGTTTTGTTTTGCTTTAGACAATAACTCCGCTTTGCACTCTTTAGTTCTCTGTGAAAACGAAATTGAAGGAGGCTGAAGTGACTCGAAATTAAAACGCCTGACAGGACATACTTTAAAATAGAAAGAATTACTTGCTATTATGTCGAGTCGTTTTAAAGTTCTTTCACTCGCCGCGAGAGTCTGTCTGCATTCTTTGATCTTCTCTCCTGTATCCGCCGTGACTTTAAATCCAAAGCTAACGTTTATGTCCAGTGTTCTCGGGAACAGGTTAAGTGATAACGGGTGATCAATTGAAGCTGCGAAGATCATTTTCACTTCGGTTTCGTGCTCTAGATGGATGTTTTCCAAACTTGACAGGGCATTCGAAAGGCGTGCACCATCATTGGCACGAGACGCTACTGGAATAAATCGAACATTTACTGGGAGTTGATACTGCGCTAGAACTTCTTCTAAGTAGTATTCCCTCGCATCCAAAAGCGGCTGAAATCTTCCTTCTAGTTCCAATGGCAAGAAAACCTCTCTAGAGTCATACAAGTCAACTACTTTACATTTCGCGAAGTTCGGAGAAGGTTGGTTGCTCAGCAGCTGAAGTGTGGTCTCTGAAGGTATTTGAAAGGATACAAGGTCTTCGAGAACGCGAAAATACTGTGTCTGATGTGCATTAAACAAATCGCGTACTCTTTTGTGTTCTCTGTGGTGTTTAAACGGAAGCAGTTGAACTTTATTTTTCGTATTCCGTGGCACGCAGATCTCTTGATTGAGCTGATCAAGTGCAATTATCGTGTTCTGCTTCTCAACTTTGTAGATGACGAGTATTTGGTCTCCTTCCAACGTATCCTCAGCGTTGGTTCCACAAAAGCCTTCCACGACCTTCACTGTGCATGGGAGTCTTGAGCCATGGCCCTGGAGAAATGTCTGAAGATCCACCGGAGCGCTGGCGTCCCTTTTGGAGTCCATACTATAATATCTAGTTAATTGTTTGTGAGCTCTGACAAGTCGTTGCCGGGTGTTTCAGGCTCCAGTGATCATCTGATCATAATAAGACCAACAGAATTGTCTAAAGCAAAAACGGAAGTCTTATGAACTCAAAGGTCACCCTTGGAAATAGGAAATAGCATAAATTAGATACAGAGAACAGATTGCGCCGGTTGAGCTACCTGTGAACTGTTAATTCAACAAGAGTGGTTGGTTACAGCTTTGCTTTCATTGCCAGCTAGATGTTACCGCTACTTACGGACGACGATTTAATTATCTTGAGCAGGTAGCAGGGTGATATTAACGCCATCGAGTAGAGTGGGTGTTTAGTCTAGTCTGCATGTATCCGTAATTTTTTCCCTTGTGCGTCATATCCCGAAACTCGATAACAGTTGAAAAACATCTTGAGCGCGAATAAAGCCGTTCTAACCGGCGGAAATTTGGTCAACAATTGTAATATCCAGAAGTCGGCTCGATGTCTATATCTTTAGACTGATCAGTTTAGCCCCACATCACAGTGGAGAAACAATTGCAAGTTGACGCTAATGTCTATTTATGTAATAGATACTTGACAAAACGCCCAAAAACTTTAGCCTGTGAGGGGCGCTGTGACACAGGCCACAAAAAATTCTTTTTGTCTTGTTTTGATAAGGGGGATATGGGGTCACGA
This sequence comes from Platygyra sinensis, assembly GCA_019787425.1. Lineage (NCBI taxonomy): Eukaryota > Metazoa > Cnidaria > Anthozoa > Scleractinia > Merulinidae > Platygyra > Platygyra sinensis. The sequence goes on from JAHPZR010036549.1 coordinate 56,458, forward strand.
AGCTGAAGGTATGGGTATCTTGATCTTCAACTGGCTCATTTAGCATCCTGTATCAGAGCGATAACGGTTTCCCAAGACCGCCAAGTTTCATTTTTGACTTAGGTTGGGTAGCTTGCGGGTCCTCTCGGTGCATAATCATGAAAAAATCATGTTGGTGAAGAAGAGAAAACAAGCTGGAGGATTATCTTATTATAGCTATCGCGTGACATTGAAGCCAGAGCTTACAGAGCATCGAACACACCCTTGATCTTGAAAACCACTTGAAAAAGATTTCAATTTTAGACTTGTCAGGGAACGACATTTCAGTCTATTTATATAACCTTGCAAAAAGGTGCCAAGCTATATTGGGTTGTTTTCGCTCTTCTGGTGAATTTCTCGAATTCTATTCACGCTAAAAGAAGGTCCAGAAGCGAAAGGCTTAAATGCCGTTTTTCAGTGCACATTTTGCCCAGATCCCAATTTCTCGGTATATTCCATTTTGGTGATTTCCGGTCTCACAGATCCAGTGAAAAATTGCGAATCCCAGTTCCATTTAACCCGTTTAGGCCTGTTCTAAAACACTTCTCGGGACCAAGTAATCGGATGCGTTGTTTTTGCTACCAATGTAAACCTTCGTATCCAAAAGTTCGTGCCGGAAATATTTCGTGAATGGTAAAGTGGTCTGTCACGACTACAACAACAACAAAATATAGCGGCTCCCTTTCGCAAAACTTATTAATTCTACATTCGTCCCAAACTCGAAGAAATACAGGTCAGAAACTTGGAGACCGTGGGAATGTTTCACTCTGGCATTGTTTCAAGCTCTTTAGAAGAACTTCTTTAAACCACATTTTCACGGCAAAAGATTCTAAACAGCACGCGAAATATTGAGGCACGGCATCCCGAATTAGGAAGGTTTGCGCGCATGCTCTTTCCCGATCCAAGCCACTGTACTGTGATTATGAGCTGATCAAAGAATAACTATGTAACACGTGACAACTCACGTGCGCTCTAGCTGCAAATAGCCATTTTTTGTGTATGTTTTTTCTCCGATTGTCGCCAATTTATTAAAGATTTCGATCCGTTTCGTCCATGTATCGTCAGCGATTCTTTTTGTCTCGACAGTATTTCGCATTTTGCAGTGAAAGTCGCGCAATAAACAATATCGATACTACCAAAGCACTTCCCGGGGGAAACACCGATGAAAAAGATGGAATCGAGCGCAGCGGAAGAAAACCCTTCTCTTTTGGGGTGTGTAAATGGAAAGTGTCGAGCTGAAATGATTTGGGCACAGTGACAATATTCAATTGAGGTGGTGTGTAAATATTTTATAGCGTGAAAATCCATGGGGCTCTATATTTTCCAACACAATTTCTGTTCATCAAATAATACTCCATTTCTCCTTTCTAAAAATAAAACAAAACTTGAAAAAAGGAAATATCCCAGCAGATAAGCCTTCTTACTAAGACAAAAATGATTCATGAAACCTCCTGCACTTTTGATCATGAAGTTGTCGTTGAATTTGTCGTTGTTTTAAGCCTAGGCCTGCATGCGTGATAAATACAATTCCGGCCCTTCTTCACTGGAAACGGAAATACCGGGTCAAATGGGATGTGTTCTCGTAACTTTCAAACTTAGGAAGCGGGGCTATAACACCCTCTTTATTCTAGGGAGGTTCATCGCGCACATTTTCGTGTGGACTTCCCATTTCACTCCCGTCGTGTAGCTTCGAGTGTCCCATCTTGTGAGCGAAATGTTACAACCGTTGATATGACCCCGGACAAAGAAACGAAGGTTCTATGTGTTTGATAAATCTCTTTATGTATCCTGCGGAGATCCGACGGTTTTTCGGCACGTTAATTACTTTTAGACACCGTATGATAACCACAATAAGGCGATTGTTTTCTGATCACTGACGTAACAAACTAAACCGAAACAAGAAAGTACCGACACCGCCTTTGTCTATTTTTACAATACAGTCGGCGAAAACTTAAAACGTTTACGAGTGCATCTAAAAATTGACGTCTGTTAAGTGAGTAACATCATGGTATATTTCCTCTTTCTCGGAACTGTACAAGTTCTCAATTTTCAGAAAATTTCAAAACGATGCAAAATTCTGTCTTGTAATTTTGAAGGTTTGCAAGAATCTTTGGACCGTGTCTCCATTGAATGGAATTTAAAACAAAGGAGTGCTTTTTACGCTGGAAAGGTTCATCAGCAGGAGCTGAATCTCATAAAAGTCGTCTATATCAGGTCGAATATGTCTCGAGTTGCAAATGTTGTTTCTGGACGATTTGGAATGTTCTACAGCATTTATAAATGTTTATGTGATATTTGTCAATTAGAGATCAATATTGATAAGACTTGATCCTCTTCATGCGCAAGTGGCACAGAATCGAAGGCTGCGACCAGAGATTAGAAACCAATGTTGAGAATGTTTTATTTTTAGTCAAAGTTTAGGATGTAAACAAACCGTAACAAATATTGCAAATGAACATAATCAGACTGGAAACAATGTTCATGATTAGATATATCAAGTAGCACAAGGCGTGCCATTTTGTTTTTACAAATTAAAAGCAGTGGGACCCACCGACAACAAAACGGAGGAATGGAACACTAAAATCTGGGACCACCGGATTCCAACTCTTGCTCTCTGATCACACTTGCACGCTCCCTTATACATAACTTTCGATAAACTTATTTTTACAAACTTTTACACAACATCTTCTATTTTGAATCGCATCTGGTACGGCGTTAAAAAAAATTTCAAGTGTTGAATGTTCGTGGTGGTCGCTGCGCGTTCCACTTAGACTGAAAAAAGGAAACATTTCAAATAAACAGTTCCGACAACTTAATTCTCCTTAACATAGTATAAGGAAGTCAAGTGTACTACAGTGTAACCCGTCACGATCAGTATAGGAACAAAGATGCATGACGCTAGTGGAAAAACCCGCTGTAACCACGTGTTGTCTGCAGAATCTATATCAAAGTTTTAGAGATGCGCGTTACTGCTAGCTTCTATAGCTGTGGCCTCCAGCCAGCGATTACTTTAAGAAGTTTTAAACGATGAAAACGATCCATTCCAAATGACTCCAGAGCTTCTTCGTCCAAGCACACAAGCATGCTGCCATCAACCTGATGCTCGCTGAAAATCTTGTCAAACTGTTGCATGTTCAAACCTCTTAGACACTCAAGAACCTCAGGGACTCTCAGTGTGCTCAGGTCCTGCGGAATGATAAAACTGGACTGCGAGGTTTCTTTCACCGTTGCCTGGAACTCTTCTGGTGTTTTTGGCCCTTGTTCTGTTCCAGGTCGCCACGCTGTGGGGAGCGTTTTAGTGCCCGAAGCAGTTTGAAGTTCCCTTTTATTTGGTGAAGGCAAATTGTTGTCTTCTTGAGACGTTTTGGAGAAAGGATGGTGCTTAACCCTTGGGGAGGGAATGGGTTGGCGGATTTTGTAGCTTAGAATGTTGTCTCCCGATAAATCTGTCACCTTGGGATTCTCGGGACACAGAACTTTGCCAGTTTGCTTGACACGTGAAGGAAGTGGTGGAGGGTCCTCCGTCGGATTCGTTGATACATCAGGCGCAGCTGTACCTATAGGATTAAGGAGTGGTTGCTGTTGCGTTTTGACATTCGCGTCTTTCTCAGTTCTTTGAGAAGGTTCAGGGATTGCTTTCTTTTTTACAGTACCGGTCGGTAGAACCTTGTTGCCAATAACGTCAACACTTCCGTTTGATTCTGCCTTAGCGCCCTCCGGAAGATGGCCAGGTTCTCCTGAACAACTTTCCAGTTTTGGAGGAAGTGGCGGAAGTGCATCTACGCTTGAACGTGTTACCTTCGGTGCAAGCAAGACTTTTTGGCTTGAGGTTTCTATTTCCTCAGAACCATAAAAAGGCGAGCTCTTTGTCGACGAAGACGACAATGATGGCAGCACATTCACTGGTTTGGTAGCACAATCTTTGAATACAACACTGTATACGTCACTGGACCCACTTTCATTTTCTACCACTTTTTCCTTTCTTCCGAATGTCTTCATTTTCACGCGCGGCATTAAGCTCGGTGAGGCTTTCACAATCTGCAATGAAACCATTTCAGCTGTAAATTGACAGCTCTCAGGATCACTCGAGGTCTGATCCTCCACGTGAACCAAGTTGTCAAGATTCTGTTTCGATACCTGACGAGTGCTCGGGTCGCTTCTTCTTCTTCTTTCGATTCGCGATGGATTGCTTTTCACTTCTTCAGTCTTTACACTAAAATTCAGTTCGTCGTAAAAGTTTTCTTTACTCTCCGTAAACATCGTGTCTAATTGTAAGGCGCTCGTAGTCCTCTGTAATAAAACAGTTCCTTTTCCTGGCAGTGTTACACTTTGGCTTCTGAGCACTTTTTTAGAAGGCGCTGGTGAATAAGTGTTCTGGCGAGCTCCTAACCCACCCAACCGTGCGATTGTCCTGCGCTTGTTACTGGTTTCATTGTTTCTTTTCCCTGTCTCTCCCCTTGTCTCTCGTCTTGTTTGCTGAGGTGAACCTAGTAACGACTTCATACCAGACATGTCTTCATACTGATTTTCGTCGTCGAGCAGTTCTTTGTCATCGTTATGTGCTTCATGGTACAGTTTCGAAGAGGTAGCTTTCATTGTCATAGGCACAACGCTAATCGGTAGCGTATTGGGAAATGAGAACTTCGATGTCACGCCCTGGACTTCCGTTGTAGCCGTCACGAACGTGTCTACCAGAATTCCCTTAAGTTTCACAACACCTTCTGGCAACACAGTGATGGAGTCCCGTCCTGAAGGCCTAGGTAGTTCCTCTTGTTCAGCTTTGTCGCCCTTTGTACTTGTATCAATAAACCTCACATAGACGGGCAGTTTGGCCTTCTTTACAAACTTGGCAAGTGGCATTTCTTCACCGTCCCAAAGCGCTACAAACTTAGCTTGACAACTCGCTGGGACTTTCAACAGAGTTTTGCCCTTGTCGTTGACTTTTTTGAAAGCCACAAAGTTTTCACGGCACTTTTTCTTTTCTATCTTAAGCTTTTCTTCTTTCTTGACGACAGCTTCGTAGTCTGGGTCGGTCTCAATCACACGCACAATCTTTACAGCCGAGCTATCAGGGGCCAGGTCTTGTAGCCTGAACTTCTGTTGAAATCTCTCTTCCGCTACCCGTTCAACGGTACACGGGTAGTCAAGCGGGATTCGAGTTTCTTCGCCTTGGGCATTTTCGTATAGCACTGTTTCCACACTTTCGATCGTCAACAAGGTACAAACATCATCTACACCAACAGTTGTGCGCTGATTTTCATCATAATGCCCCTCATGTATCCTCACTTGTTGAGGAAGGGTAAACGTGTCGAGAAAATCCCTTAGCGAGTATGCAGCGTCACTTTCTGAAACCGAATGAATCAATTGAGCGTCGGACATTTGTTCAACTAAGTGCCTAAAATTCCCAGTAATATGACCGTCTTTCTAGATCAGAGTCACTTCAATCACTTAACCTTAGCTCGAGGGCTTGCAAGGGTTGCCGTATGAAGGGACAAACTCAATGGATCTACTTCGTCCTCCTAGTTAAATTATCTAATCGCAACTTCCGTTCGAAATGAAACTGGCTTCATGTCACGTTCAATGCCGAATCATCTCAAAAACAAATCCTGTTTTCTTTCTTGATTTTGCCTTAATTAAACAGTATGATATCGTTTCGAAACTGAAGTATGCTGATGAAAGATTTTTCGAAACCGGCTCTTTTCGTTTAGTTGTACCCTTCACTCGACAGAGCTTAAGGAGACGATCGATGAAGTGGTTCGCTCTTTTGAAGAATAAGGTAGGTAAAGTCTGCATACGAGCCAAGTGGCTTATCAGGCCGGAGCTTTTCCCGGTCTAGCATGAAGCGACTAGGAGTATTTCTACTCCCCCCTGAATCGGATGCTAGTCCGGCGCAGGGTTACCCCAGCAATAAATTTTCTGGAAGAGAGAGGCACTGTGAGAGCGAGTGTCTTGCTCAAGAACACAACACGATAACTCTAGCCGAAACCGGACCACTCGTTCCGGACTAAATCGTACCAACAATGAGGCCACCGCGCCTCTCACCTTTTAAAGAATAGGTTCCATTAATAAGCCTTTTGCACAATCTGGTCACATGGTACAAAATCACTCATGCTGGGACGCCCGGCGGAAGTTGCACATCGGGACTTTCCAAACCAAAGGCAGGTCAAGGTGGACTGATACTAGTTGCTTTGTTTTGGAAGTCCTACAGCGCCACGATGCGTCCCAACATGTGTGATTTTGTACCATGTGACCGGAGAAGTAAGAGAGTAAAATGCCCACAGGAAAATTACAAATGGTATGACAACAACAACAACAACAACGCTTAATTACCCGTTTAGGAGTTTATACAATTAGTTAAAAAGATGAATTGGAAAAGTTTAAGTTTTACCAGCTCCCAAAAATAACTAAAAAGCTAATAATGTAAATAATGTAAATTGAGCTTAGCTTAAATTAAAAAACCCTCAGACCTTGTCTAAAAAAACGTATTAAAACATTAATATTAGAGTAATAAATAAAACTCATCTTTTTTCACGTCGGTTAAACAAGCTTGCTTATAAATGTCTTTGACTGACGTGCTTCCTTTAAATCTGCTGGTGTTGTAACAAGTCTATTTAAAAAGTTCCAAGTTACGGAACCTTTGTACTGTAAGGTGTTAATTCCTTCCAATATCTGTTTTAAACCTGCTGATGTTGAATTGGTTTTCTATGCGAGACGACCTAGAGGTTATTCTCTTTGAAATCAGTTCACATAAAAAATGACTAGAAGATTCATAAAATACTTTATGCATAAACACAAGAAATGGGCAGCCAGTTGGATTTAGCGAGGCTTTTGTTTTCTGCTAACAATATAATTGAAGGTCACGAGCTGCCCTTGCGCAGATGGAGTCGCTTCTTCGGTTTTGTAGTATTAGGTTTCGAAATGGCCCAAGGAAAATGAAATGATACTTTCGGCCATAAGCATATTAGCACTGGTTAACGTATATTTGTAGATAAGACAACGGAGGATAAACAGAATCAGTCCTGATACTTGATCTTGGCTAGTTAAAAGGCGTATGGTTCTAACAAGCCATATTAAGCAGCCCAGCTACGCTTCTTAATATATTTTTCGTTCTTATACACTACATCATGCAATTATTTGACAACGCTATAGCATTTCAGAAACGATCGATAGCAGCTCCCTATAAGGGAACGGTAACTTTAGTTTCGATACCCGAGACCCTCAATGTTCCCCTCGGTTTCGCTTCGAGGAGCATTGCATATGTCGAAGGAAAAAAACTCACTCTTCCTCTTGGGGCCTCTTTAAAGGTTTTTTATACCTCCCAAGAGTGTTGATTCTCTAGGGAGTTACTGTGTTTGACATAACACGTGGCACGTTCTCCCCCAGTCAGAAAACGTATTTAAGTTGAAGTGTCGCCGTGTAAACTCCACGAAATGACTCATTTCATTATTGATACCTTTGTGCAATGCGTAAAGGAATGTACAGATGCGTTATGGACATATTTACGCAATAGCATTAAGAAGCGTAGTAAAGAAACGTTATTTATGTATTTACGGAAGACGTAATACTTGTACGAAATCCGCAAAGAAGCCCAAAGACGCGATAATAAGACCTGTGTTTATTAGCTGTTTATCTGACTAAGCTTCCTTTACATGCCGTCAAGTTCGCTAAGTAAGTTCTTCCGTACGAAGCACTCGTTACCACAGGGTACATTCTTCATTTCCTTCATTTGTGATGCAACCGTGATCACTGAATTTGCTTTGTCAACTCTCATAAGGTTCCCTTACACTAGGTTAGTTATATAACAATTATTCCGTGAGCCCGCGTTGGATATGAAGTGATAAAATAACCAACGAGCGCGTAGCGCGAGTTGGTTATAATCACTTCATATCCAACAAGGGCGAATGGAATAATTGTTTTTGTAACCGGGTTTGTTATTTCCACCGATTTTTATTTCCACAGTTTTACAAAGCGAAAAATATTAAACTTGGCGCACTATTTTCCATATGACGTAAAACCTCCGACTATTGGCTCACAGTCGGAGTATTTTTAGCCAATCAAAAAGCTAGAAATGCAATAGTCGGAGCTGAGAATTTACTAAAGGGTAATATTCACAAGGCAAGTACACATTAGTATAAGAATTCAGACGAATACTGATCATTTATACAGGCGTCATACATGTACTTCAGTCCGGGGGGGGGGGGGGGGGGGTATTCGATATATCTCTTGGGTGGGGAGGTGCGGCCCGGCCCCTCATACCCTGACCCTGTTTAAGACAAATATCCACTGATTTTCCTACCCTGTTTAAGACAGAATTCCGATTTTTTGATACCCTGTTAATGACATAGATTAAAAGTTGGCGGTTACAAATTATGTGGCTTTCTTGTTGTGTAATCAATGGAAATTTAATGTGCCTGGTATCAATGCCAAAGTCAACGGAAGTCAATATTAATTTTTATACAAGAGCTTACAAGTAAACATTTTGTTGTTTATCGTCCAAGAAAAGATATCCCATTTAAGACAAAAATTGATAAACCGATACCCTGATTAAGACAAACATGACAAATTCGATACCCTGTTTGACAAAAATCCCGAAAAACATACCCTGGCTGGCCGCACGTCCCCATTAAGCCCTTATAAGGGAGTACCCCCGTACCCCCCCGGAGACTTCAGTATACATCAGTATACCTTTCCGTATAGGCCGTGCACACTATGTATACGGGTTCATTATATCTCCTTTTATTATTCAACACAATTGTAACACTATCCAAATATGGTCATGATGCTCTCGATATCCGTCATCCGTAGGTAACAGATATCCGGGGATATACGTAGCTTCGTACGTGGGAAGAAAAAGTGAAGTGAAAAAGTGTCGACAGAAAAGGTTTTAAAAATGTTACGAGCTTGGAAATCAATTTTGTTATCAATTTGTTGAATAGAAGTATTCTAATGCGGGAAAATTGCTAGTGAAAGTGTAGTTTTCCTGGCGCTAACCTTCAACATGTACACCCAGAAAACGTCGGACAAACAATACATTTACACGCTCGGAAAAACTACAGTGAAGGCATATGAAAACGAGGTGTTAAATGGAAGTTTAGTAATGCAGGAAAACTGCTAGTGAAAGTGTAGTTTTCCTGGCGTTTACCTCAAACATGTACACCCATAAAAGCATAAAATGTCGGACAAACAATACATTTACCCGCTCGGGAAAACTACGGTAAAGGCATATGAAAACGAGGTGTTAAATGGAAGTTTTCTAATGCAGGAAAACTGCTAGTGAAAGTGTACTTTTCCTGGTGTTAACCGTCAACATGTAAACCGAGAAAACGTCGGACAAACAAGACATTTACCTGCTCGGGAAAACTACGGTGAAGGCATTTGAACAGAAAACAAGGTGTTAAATGGAAGTTTTCCCAATGCGGGAAAATTGCTAGTGAACGTGTACTTTACCTGGTGTTAACCGTCAGTATTTAGACTTGGAAAACCTCCTGCAAACACTACATTAATCCGCTCGGGAAAACGAAAGAAAACGCAATTGAAAACAATGTGTTCATCGGCGTTTTTCAAGAGCATGAAAACAATGAATTAGCCTCATGTTTTCTTGGTGTTCACTCAAGGAAAACGCCGAATTAACAGAACGTTTTCCGATATTAGAAAACGGACGGTTAATCCAGGATTTATCTGGTATTCACCGTTGGGGAAAATTAACGGTGAACGAGGGTTTTCTTGCCGTGATTGGTCTCAATCAGATTTTGACTGGCTGCTACAGTGCCATTATGAGACATAAATTGTAGCACTTACAAGAGGAAAAAATAGCGAATTGTGATGTCATCAAAACATCATTAGGTGCTGCTCATTCTATAATGTTAAAGGACGCTATACAAGTAAATAAATTATTATTAAATTATTAAAAAGGCATTGCCACGCTATTTGGCAACTTTATAAAAAGCTAGGTGTCTTCGCATCAAGAGAAAATCAGGGGACAGAGAGGGAAGCTCCCGGTGCAGCTCTTGGGATACGTAATGTCCACAAGAGTTATTTTTAGACACGTGGAAGTCTTTGTTCTAGCGGAAGTCTGTCTTCCGAGACGTCCACATGTAGGCCAACCTCGGTCTGATGTTTGAAAGAAAAGCAAGATGTCATGTAATGGAGGACGAAGTGTCACTAACAACCTGAGAGCGAGGCAAGACTGCATGCGGACGTCTCGGAAAACAGACTTCGGCCAGAAAAACGAGACTTCTGCTAGGTTAAAAATAGCTTTCGTGGACTTGACATCAACGCCCTGAGCTTCCCTCTCTGTCCCGTCATTTTCTCTTGTTCGCATCAATTGAATTCCAAAACTAATGATCTAGTTTTGTTATTGAAGACTATTTGAACTGAAACTGTTTCCTGTCGCCTGTCGCTACGGATGGCATGCCGGAATGGAAATGGATTGAAATTTGAAAAAATTGGCCAATATTTTCAAGTTTTGATGCTACTTGTTCCAAAAGTCATCAAGAAATTTGTTATGGTTAGCCCTCTCTTTTAACATTCATTTGATATCTTCGTCGTAGCTTTGCAAAAGTATTTTGTTTATGATTAAAACCTCAAAGTAATGATTTTAGCACAGAACTGACCTAAAGCAGCAAAATCCTCGTGACACTGCTCCTTTAAAGATGATTTCCAGTCCGTACTCACAGGAAAAAAAAACGGATTCCCATTTTTGGATATTTTAGGGTCTTTAAAGAATACCCATAAAAAATCCTAAATTTGGCAAAGTGACGGACAAGTCCCAACCAGGGAATTCTCAACCAAGTTCCCTGATTGGGACTTGTCCTACTCTTCCAAATTTGGGATTTTTGTGGGTATTTTTCATATACCCTAAAATATCCAAAAATGGAAATCCGTTATTTTTTCCTGTGACATCGCAGTCTCAGAACCCTAATGTTTTATAAACCTTTATATAACCGGCTCACTCGAAGGAATGCGAATCGATGTTGTTCGTTAAGAAACACATACCTTATCTCTGAGACCTTTCAAATTCTCTTTCCAAAAGCTTCATTGATTTTTAGAGCTGTGAAGTTGTTTCATGAATTGATTTGAGAAAGAACGAAGTATCAAGCTTCGACCACTTCGTATCCATATAAATGGCGCCGGTTGTTTTTAAACTTTAAATTTACTTCATGTAAGTAGTTGCGAAATGTTTACATTTTGTGATGTCTTACATGACCCAAAACAAAAAACATAAACAAACTCTCGAGAGTGCGCAGTACGGACTGGAAATTAAACATCTTACAGATTTTAAATCAAATAGGTTATGGAAAATAATGCTATTTTGGACCGAAAAATTTTGTATAACTACACCCACCGATGCCAACAACCCTCCCCGCTCCCCGGACATGCAGAGAAGCAAGGCTAATAAAATTTCTTCCATATGTGAAAGTATCGAATGCATATTTATTGCGAAAACGAAGCAGCATGGCCTGCAACGTGTAAAATTTATTTTCACCTTAACCTTTACGAAACATTGTACGTGTCAATCATTCAAATGAAAACCACGTGACCTATTCAGCAGCGTTTCAGTGCTGCAGCGATGTATTTATGGGTTGTGTGTCAATCAGTGTCCAAAGTACTGTTGATCAATGAAGTGGGAGACAAAGCCTGTCTCAAAGACAATAAAGGAAGATCAATCAAGCAAAGAAAGGTCGTAGAGATTACACTTGAAACGGCAATTAATATTCTACAAAACATTTAAGTAATGTTTCTTTGAGTGTCCGAGCCATAACAGCAACTTCCAGCCGTCCTTCATTGAAAAACCAACATAAAATTGCCACACAAGTCTAATTCGGCATATGATTTGCCCAAGTAAACGAGGAATGAAACAGCATAAGTTCAGTGTTTTTACAATGTGCAGTATATTGTTTACCCCAACAGGTAGAAAATGATAGGTCATGATAGTCAGGAAGTGTGATTTTTGACGCATTTAACACCAAACGTATAAATATACAATCTGTATCTTCCTCTACCGATGTTTGCACTTTATAATCTGACCGGTCGGACTGACGTTCGAAACCTCAGCTTTACAAACTCTCGATGGCGGCTTATTTACTTTGACCAACTTCACGTTGATAAATTATGTTTCGCTTGCCTTCCGACAAAGCCTACGCGTTTGTTCAGAATAATAACTTTGGTCCTATCCTGTCGTGTCCCCAGTTAGTTGTAAAAACTAAATACATTGAAACTTCAATAAAGCTGTTGGGTTAGGTCCTATAAAGATTTCCTGACTTCATTTTTTATTATCAGTTGCATCCTAATAATTCTCTTCTATATTTGGGTTTTTTTTTTAATTGTCAACTCTTTATCATAAAATGTCAATCAAAAAGTCGAAATTTAAATTTTTCAGATCCGAGTAAATATTAGATATCTAAATTACTCAGTTTTGGGGAGTGTGAATGGTTTGATCGCTCCCAAAGTGGATCGCCTTAAGAAATATGTAATGAGAATAGAGAGACAGTTCTCCCTGATGAGTAGTCTGCGATGCAATCAAAACGTTCTTAACCAGTTCTTGATCTATATAGGAGCTAATCTATATACTCGATCAAAATTTCTGAATTTTTGTATGGAGTCTTTAAGACTGTCAAGTATGATTTTCTGTTTCCTTCTCAGGCGGCCTTATGCGCAACAGGGGCAAAGAAGATAGGTGAGGTGAGGTCACAGGTGGGTAGCTTTACTTGCATGTCTTGAAACACATCGTGGACTAATTGGGTTAAATAAGATGAGTGATTAGTGAAGCAAATGTCAACAAAATTTGCGTGCATTCTAATAAATAAATTGCGTTGTGCAGAAAGTAATACATCGGTAACAATAGTCTTTGTAAATTTCTCAAAATTTCACGGGGGGGGGGGGGGGCGCTGCCATCATGTAGTGTCTATACCGTTCACGACTAATTTCTTCAGAGCCTGACCCTTTTTCGCTAGTGTTTTCTTTATAAACATCATGAGCTTTGTTCCGTGTAATAGACTTTCAATTCTACAGCAAACTTAACATCACTACCAAGTCACTATAGTGCTACCTGCCTCCAACTGTGAGAGGAACACAATGAAACAAAATGAAACAATGCATAGCTCTCGCTCCTATTGGAATAAAAACATAGTTGCTTGGGCTTTTGATCATCAGTGCATGATACCAATTGTCTACAAAGTCAGAAATGTGCATATATTACCATCCTTGTAAATGATGGATCGGCATGAATAAGGCGAGCCACCACTGTTACTGAGAGGAAATAGGATAAAATAAGGATAAATGTAGCAGTTTGTGTTTGTGAACGTCTCAAGATTCACTTAGGTTAGCTTCAATGAGATAGACTTGTGCATTCCATTCATGTCAGCGCGCTGAAGACAATGTCTGAAAATATCGTCTGGAGCGCTGAATCTTGTTCCTTGAAGACATTTGTAGACAGCTACACTCTTCCACAACTAGTGAAGGTCGAAGATGGGGTCTATAGTGAAGATGATTCCGAAACACTTTCGACTGGAGAGATTCTTATGCTGCACTCTGTCACCAAGCTGATCGTGGAAGATGCTGATGACAGGCAGTATTTCGTATCACGCAGTTGTCAGTGTACAGTGGAAATACTTCCTACAGTCTGTCAGGACAGGTATTACAGCGTGGGAGAAGTTGTTAACGACGCCTTTACCTCGTCTGATTTCAAGTTCATTCGTGTCGTTGAAGTTAACTCGGACTCACCCTCGTTACGTGTTAGAGCAGGAGACATCTTGAAACTCCAAAGAACCGTCGAACAAAACTTCACGATGTTTCTGGAATGTTTGTTTTATGGAGGGACTGAGTACCTTGTGAAACTTCCTTTGGATGTCAAAGCTGTTTTTGAGCCGTTAGCCAGAAAAGAATCGTACTTTTTCCAGGAGTTGATAGACTCCTTTGAGTGTCCTGTTCGAGTGAAATTCAAGTCAAATTGTAAGACACGAGATACAAACAACAACCAGTCGCGTGGCTCTGTTCTCCTTAAGAACATTCGACGAGAGTCGAAAATTATTGCTACCAGTCGGGATAACGACATGAATCCAGTTTTAATGATTCCAACAGATTTGGATGTATACTTGTTTCCCGCGCGTGGGGCTATTCTGGGCGATAAAGAATACGCCAGAAGCTGTAAAGCAATCCACGATTCCACTGAGCTCTCAAAGGTCGGCCTCTTTGAAAATGGTTCCAGATTGTGTCAATGTCTTGAAGATCCTGCTGATGAGGAAATTGAAAATAACGAAGTGGTAGACTTACTCCCTTCACAAACGATTCAGGGCACCCCGAAACTAACAAGTCCTGAAGAGGCTTCATCTTTGAGCGGCACGCTGATACAAAATGGTGGACATGTGTTGACGACATCGAATGATAACCCGCCTAATACTTTAAATGACCATACACCACCACGTCCACCTCGAGCTGAATCGCTGCCTCCGTCGAAAGCTCCAGTAGCTCCAAAACCGCCCAAACGAGCTTCATCGCCTGAAGCCAGGTTAAACCAGTCACCGCATCAGAGAGTTGCAGGTGAATATTTGGCAACGACGTTGGATCAAAACCCTTCCAATTCTACTGATGAACAGGCACCACCCCCTCCCCCACGTCGAGTTCAATCCCTGCTGCATGCAAACGCTACTGGTGCTGATAAGGACGAAGACTATCATCATTATGAAGAAATTTCTTCCACGGGTAGGAATGTAAATCTTGCTCTATCACTTGAACGCTACAACATGGACAAAGACAGTGAAGGAGTTCTCGAACGACAAAAAGACAAACTCGGCCAAAGTAAAAGTTCTAAGAGAAACTCGCTATCAACAGTGATTCCCAAGCTTCCCACGTCCATCTCTGGTAATTTGCAATGTGAAAGTACTGATGCTGTGGTCTCTACACAAAGATCTCATCTGATTGGACCTTTATCTGAAGCATCGTCAGGCGTATCCTCTTCAGATGCTGCATTTTCGAGTCAGAAATCAACCACCCAGGGAGGACCTATACCAGAGCAGTCAATTCTTCCGACTCATTCTTTGGTACTCTCTTGTCTGGAACATTCCCAGGATAACGCAGCTGAAAATGTATACACTGAACATGTAACAGCACCATCGATCATTTCCAATTCTCCTTCAGAATTTTCAGTTTTTTCGCAAGATCTTAAAGACCTTTCTGTGGCAGGAGTAGTGGAATGTCTCACAAATCTTCGTATGGGACAGTATGCTGAAATGTTTCAAAGTAATCTGATTGATGGACAAATTTTAATAGAACTAGATCTGGAGTCTCTCTCACACCTTGGAGTAAGGAATCCATTACATCAGAAAAAATTACTTAAGTTTATAAACGGATGGAGGCCTAATACAAGATAGACACTCGGAAAATAGACACTCAGTTGCACATAGTTTTTGCATATAGTGTTTTTTTCTTAAGCCCAAGCTAGACGATCAAGCATGCCAAAAATCCATGCAATAATTTCCTGCAGGAACTGCTCAAATCATATTACTAGCATTGCTTTTCAGTTGAAATGTTGGATGTCTCTTTGTTTGAACTACGTCCCACGGTTTTACCTTATATAACAAATCTAAACACCAGCATGGATAAGTAAAAGTAGGATTGAAGGGATTATCTACAGGTGAACAGTGATGGATCATATATTAATTGCAGATAGATTATAAAGTAAAGAAATGATCTTGTTGTCTAATCCCTTTGAGGGGAAATGAAAACAAAATAATTTCTAATTAAGTAAGAAAGACCAGTCGTATAGGATTGCATCTCATTTATTGACAAGGCATGGGCACTAGCATAGTTTATTACAACAAATGTACTAAAGAAACATCGAAATTGAAATGATCAAAAAAGGAGTTGCCGTCGACTCCGCGTCGAGTGACAAACGAATCTACTTACCGACAAACAACTATCTAACTTTAACAACGTTTATACAATAACAAAATCAATGCGCGCGCTCTGATTGGTCAATCAGCTGTGGTTTATTGTGCCGGTAAACCCATGGAAAAATCGCGCGTCTTCTCAATTAAATTATATAAAAGCAATAGACCGCAAGTTTCCATGGTTTATAGGCTGATAAACCACTTGGGATGTTGGTAGAACACTCGAAGAATTCGTAAATCACTCGCCTGCGGCTCGTGATTTACAAATCTTCTCGTGTTCTACCAACATCCCGCGTGGTTTATCAGCCTATAAACCATAGAAACTTGTGGTCTATTGCTTAAGGAAACTATAGTTTATTCCAAATAAAAGATCCAACTGAAACAATAATAAGTTTGATAAAGAGATCCCCTCAGACAAGAATCTGGCTGCCGTCAATGTTAAGGTTTGTACATGAATTATGATTGGACAATTGACAAAAAAAAAACATAAAAAACGCTTATTGATCGACAATGACGACCACTGCTGCGGAACGTGGAAACTTCTAGACTCCATTTACAAAAAAATCCGTGAATATTGAACACTTTACCGTGGCACGTTATTATGGTAATTGAAGCGTCACAGTCTTTACAGTGGCACGTTAGTTTAATTAAAGCTTTACAATTGACAAAAACTATGCAAAAACGCCTATTGATCGACAAGGATGACCGCATTTGCGGAACGTGGAAACTGCTAGACTCCGATCCTTTTACAAAAATATCTGTAAATATTGAACACTTTACAGTGGCAAGTTATTATGGTAATTAAAGCGTTACGAATAATTTCAGAAAATTATTTTGCGTGACTTATAACTAAGAATTATGTATAGTTGCTCCATTGTGTAGCTATAATTTTCAGGCTTGTTTAAGTACTCTCCTGTAGTTACTTCTCATAGCCTGTGAAATATAAATTTTATTCTGAGAATAAACCATTCAATCTTTTAGTTCAACCACAACAGCGAGAATGTGTTGTGTTGGTTCAAATATGTATATGTGTAACTTATTCTACGTCTCCTTCAACCCTTTCCCCACCTTTACATTGCCAAAGCACACTGTTTCACAGAAAATAGGTAACCTGGCGTTGAGTGTGCTTTGGTGTCTTTTCATAAAACTTAGAAAACACTTCTCTTCATGTTAAATCATTACTTTAAGTGGCCAGAAAATGGCCAGCTACAGCACCAACACTACTGAGCGCAGAAAGCACTTGACGATTCTTACATGCACAAAACTTCATTAGTAGGACAATTAGTACTACTTTTTATTTGGAGTCCATCCCGTGCGGATGAACAACTCGAGCTTCTTTCTGTGTAACGGATTTAAAATTCCAAGATGCAGCATCATTTCGGCATTCAACTCAAGTAGCAAATCTCCGTCAATCGACTCATCTTCAAATCTGTCCACATGCTCACTTAAGCCAAGCTTGGTTAGCCATGTGCAGACTTCCGACACCGAAATGCCTTCCAAACGTTCTTTAGCCGTTTGGCCTTCAACCATTCCAGCGTCGCCTCCCGACTTAACAGTTCTCTTGTTTGACTCGACGTCATGCGTCTCTGTACTTCTTGGACTTTCCAATGGTGGGCCTGTGTGAAGTGAGCTCAGGGATTTTTCCTCCTCCATTGGTTTCAATTTGGTCACATCTGGGGTTGGTTTGCCAAGAGGAGGAGATGGCGCTTTGATGTTTTCCCTTACAGCGACGGGATCTACAGGTCTTCTTGTAGGTTTCGCGGTCTTTCCGGGTGAGACATCTTTAGTACCTCCGATAAATGCCCTGTCTGCCTGAGCCACTGAACTGAGTCTGCTAAAGTTGTTGTTTTCTTCTGGCATTATTATTGATACAGTGTGTGACTTGATGTTTTTCGAGGTCCACTTAGTTGGATTCTCTTCCCTTTCGCGGCACTTCTCTGAGACGATGGAGTCGTGCATCGGTGGAATGGGATGATGAGAGTTTGGCGACTCCTCTTGTGGTAGTGTTTGTGTGTTGTCATTTGACGTCTGTTTGCAAAGTGTAGGGGAAACTGGTTTTTTACTTCCCTCTGGAAAAGCAGTCACTTGATGTTTCTTTGCAGCTTTTGGCGTAACTGGTGAAACAGATTGAGTGCTACCGCTACGTCCGGTGTTATCCCCTTCCTTTTCAGGTCGGTTTCTGTGAGATTGTGCTTCTGCCCTTTTTCGTTCAGTGTGGGATTGGACTTCGTTTTGCGAAGTAGTCTTTCTTGGGCAATCAGTGGCAGTTATCAGCTGAGAGTGACAAGAATTCCGTTTGTCCATAATGGGTTTTTTGGCAATTGGAGGTGGTTCGGGCGTCCCGTCCTGTCCCGATTTCCTTCGCGGTTTCAGATCGGATGGTTGAACGTAACGTGGCTCATTATCCGATGGTTTGTTTAATTTTGTATATTGGTTTGAAGTTGGCCCCGTTCGCTTTATTGATGGCGATCTTGGTGGCAGGCGAGGAACTATCTCGTCATAGAAGCAATCAGGTTGTGCAGCCTCGATGTCTTGTTCAGCATCTGAGATGTCAAAAAACCAAGATGCTTCCCGGCTGCCGGTTGTGATCGTTGAGTCAATGTTCACTCCCTCGTCGATTCGTCGACAAATTTCGGTGAATAACCTTGGGTCAAGTTTAGAGGCTTTTCTTCTGACTCTTATTTCCAAGTCAATCGGAACTTTCACAACTCGTAAATCCTTCTCATACAAGGTATAAAGAAGTAACACTTTCTCTTGCGCTATTTCTTGGATAGTAAACAATCCCTCCAGCATCACCTGGTTTAATAAGTTTGTCTGGTTGTTGAATCGTCTAGCGTCAGCTCGAACTCGCGCTCGTGTCGGCAGGAGATGCTTGTCAGTGATGTCTCGCATAGTATTCGGTTTAATATCTTCGAGAGTTTCAAAAAGTCCAACCTGGTCACCAGAGAGAGTTATCGGACAACCTTTTCCTACTACCTTGCAATTTAGATCCACGCAACCAGCCTCTTTACATGATGCCTCAAGAAGACAAAGTATGTCGCCAACTTCAACACCACTTTGAGGTATGTTCTGAAGCGAGCGGACATATTTCGGAAAGTCAACGATAAGTTCTCCAACATTTTCATACCTATCGCTGCATCGGTTCGGGATACCCTCGAATATTTTCTCCGGGTAGTTTAGAGGGATACAAAACCGATTTCCTTTCCTGTCCAGAGCTAAAACCTGAGGCATATCCTTCATGGAGTGCAGGTAAACAGTTTCGCCTGAAGACCACGACATTTCCACCGAATCATTTGAATCATATCCTTCGACAATTTCGACTGTCTCAGGGAGTTGACACTCTGTCAAGAACTCGCAAAGCAGAGAGGAATCGAGCAGGCTCATGTCTGGATTAAACGACAGCAAAACTCATCACAACAACTGAGTTTCCGCCTCTGTCCGTAAATATGCTTAAACTTTGTTGCTTCCTTCAGCGTGATCGCGTGACAATGAAAGTCAGGGGGTATCCCGAGTTGTTTCCTCTATAATTTATCTATTGTCTTGAAGCTTTTGAAGGATAAAACACATTCACTTTTCTTATTTAGATTGTTTTAACCTAAAATTTGGCAACATGTCAATAATCAGAGCCTCCTTTTTAAGCACATTAATACCTCAGAACCCGTTTCATACATTTGCACTTCCGCTGCGGGGTACCCCCCGGAACCACTTTCTCCGCATCAGCGGTAACAAGACAAAATGACAGTTTACTTAATTGCATAACAATGCTATTGTTGCCAAAGTACGATTTTATTTTGTATCGCTTTATCTCGAATAAAACTGAAGAAAAACTGAAATATTGAATTGCGTGTAAGTTAAGTCATAGCACAGATCGCTTCCAAAGCGCAACTGGCTGGAGAACTGAATCTGTTTAGAGTTCTTTTGTGTAATTGGGTAGACGATGTCTGACATACGCGCTTTAATGCGCATGTCATAATAATATCACCCAAACGATAGCTCGACAACTGCGCTTTACTGTGTTATCTGGAGAGGAGATGTACCGTTAATTATCAACTTAGTCTTCCTTGTCTAACGGGTTCTTCATAGCAAACAATATCGACGTGAACTTTCGGCCGAAGATGTGCGGTTCACCGACCACGGAACGTTCTACGTTTTGGTCCGTTGTGATGTAAATACTGGAGAGGAAGTAATGTTCGAAAATATTGTGTGGAGCGAGCAATCGTGTACCTTGAAAACTTTCATCGATAGTTACCTTCTTCCACAACTGGTGAAAGTCGAAGACGGGTTCTACAGTACCAAAGATGCTGAAACACTTTCAAAAGACGATATTCTTACGCTACATTTCACCAAACGAACTGATAAGCTGGTCATAGAAGCCGCCGATCACAGGCGCTATTTCATACCACTCAATTTTCCGTGTAAAATCGAAATACTTCCCAGAATCTGCGAAGATAGATATTACAGCGTGGAAGATATTGTCGACGCCTGGACCTCCGATGATTTCGAGTTCATTCGTGTTGTCCACAATGGTCCTCCTCAACTGCGTATAAGAGCAGGAGACATCTTGAAACTCAAGAAAACAGTCGAAGTACAACGGGTGAAGTTTTTGGAATGTGAATTTCATGACAAGACGAAAGACTCAGTAAGGCTTCCTTTAGATTTCAAGGCTGCTTTCGAGCCTTTAGCCAGCGCAGAGCAGTGTCATTTGCAGGAAGTTGTGAACAAGCTTCCTCTCCGGGTGAGGTTCACCTCTTGTGACACCATGATACAAGACGCAAATGACATCAACGTCGTTGATTTGCCGTCACTCGGCTCGGTTCTCTTAAAAGTATTTCGAGAGGAGAGAACAGTTATTGCTACCAGTCGTCATGACAATTTGGTCACGGTTTTAATGATTCCCGCAGATCTGGATGTAAATTTGTTCCCAGCACATGGAGCTGTAATAGGCGATAAAAAATACGCCAGATTTTGCAGAGAAATCCACGATGGCACTGAGCTTACAAAGGTTGACTTCTCCAAGCAAGGTTCTATGATGTTCGACGAACCGACTGTTGATGTTATCTATGATTACGCGGAAGTAAAGCCACTGCTCCCCCGTCGTGAGCGTCTGGAATCAAATCAAAGTGACAACTCAGACTCCAGTGATGATTACGAGGATGTCAACAAGCCTCCAATACCACCAAGAACAATATCTATGCAAGCTATGACACAGTCTAAAGCTGGTGAGGAAATCGAGCGACCTCCAAGACCACCAAAGCCTAAGACATTGTCAATGAGCCTAGAACCAGTACCACCGTATGAAAATATGCACGCTGGCAGTGAGGTTAAAGCGCCGATAAAAAAGCCGCTTGGGTCTTGCGAGGCATCACCTCGTGACTTTGATGAAGGCAGCGACAATACTTTCGATGATGACGACGAAAACCCATATGTGAGTTCGGACGAAGATTACATCTACCCTGAATATGATAAACCGGAATGGAATACGTCCAGTCACGGCACGCCTGAATCGCCAAAAGAAAGACTAGACCTCAGTGAAAGACCTAAGAAAACAATGAAGGAAAAATTGTTGGACAAGTTCAAAGCTGCTGCCAAGTCGCCACACTTCTCTTCTAATCCCTCGAGGTCTCCACAAAGTCCGACTTCATCATTACCTCCAGTTCCGGTATCTTCTCCCACCACATCCAGGGCAGCAGCGGGTCGCGATTTACCTCAGAGTTTCCCGGATGATCTCAGAAACCTGTCTGTGTCAAGAGTGAGCGAATGCCTCAGACTTCTTAACATGGGAGAGCACGTGGAAACGTTTGAAAGCGAGCAGATCGATGGAGAGCTTTTGATTACGTTAAATGAGGACGCGTTACCATATCTTGGAGTAAGTAACAAATTCCAGCAGCGAAAATTACTCAAGTTTATACAGGGATGGAGGCCTGAAAGAAATGATCAACTGTAAACAATTGAGTCTCTCTGATTATTGCACTCAGTGAGGGTGCAAGTCTGCTGTTATGTGGATATCTTTGTGCAAAGGGTGATTTCTATATGACGTGTGCTCCTTTCTAAGCATCAGCGATTATCAAGGTCATATATAAATATTACTCTGCAAATACGAAATACGAAACCACTTTGATCTGAATGAATTATATTTAGTATAAATCTACTAGTGTTCTAGCACACATACCGTTCTTTTATTGGCTACGCTACTCATTGTCTATTCTTTAGTAGATGCTCAGTGGCCTAGCAATGTGCTGTTGCCAACAAAATGGCGGCGGCCTCTTTCCGTTTTTCACTACCAGGAGGCTTACACAAAGACCATAGATTATTTGCTATTTCTAAGCGTAAAAGTTGACTCGGGTTGTTCCGTCCTCGTCAACTATCACGGGATAGAAATCTCGAGCTCCTACTATAATTGTTGAATATCACTGGGATATTTCCAGGGGTTATGTCACGTGACGCGTTTAGACCAATCGTGCGCAAGCGAAAATATTCCAAGGATTATAATGAGCAGTGTTCAAAAATTCTTTTTCAAGGCTAGGATACCCTAAGCAAGAGCCTCTCGAAGAGCGTCGCTCCCTTCTCAAATCTAGAAATACTTGTAGTTGACAGATTTTCATGTTCAATGTTTTCTCCGGCCATTTTTAGGCAATCCTTGGTATTGGGATCTTTATTTCTTCGAAAGTTTTCGCGCTGCTCCTCAACAATAACAACAAGCTTTATATGCATGACCATAAATACATACACTGTACAAAAGCTTTTGTAAACTAAAACAGGAACAGTGACGATTAACGTAAACATATAACAATGTTATGAGTTATCAAGTTATATCGGAAAGCTGACGTTTCGAGTGTTAGCACTTTGTCGGAGCTGAATTCTGAATTCTGGATTTGCTCGGACGAAGGGCTAACGCTCGAAACGTCAGCTTTCGAAACTCTTTACGGTGGCCAATTCACATAATCAACCCAGTTGATAAAACCAAATTATCTTGTAAGACTCCCCACCGACGCAACACTACAGTTTCTTTAGAAACTTACACCCTTTGTCAAGATATATTGGTTTGATTCGAAAATAGAATATTGCGTAGCTCAAATTGAATATCAATATAATGAAGAAGAAGTCAGAAGTTCGCCAATGATTTGTAACGGAGATAATTGTTGAAAAAGCAGAATGATATGTTCTGTTTTGTATAAAAATTTGTTTTTTTAGAATAGAGTATTTATTGCAATATATAAGAACGTGAGATTCGTCTTCAATTTGATTGGAATTGCAAATAGAGCAGAGTCTGTTAGTCCTTGGGATTTGATCATATCTACCAGTTTCAATTCTTAGTTTGTGATTGCTAAATTTTACTAGATCTTTTTTTTTAATTTCGCTTTACCTGTTTGTGTAGGCCTAAATAAGGGGAGGGTAAATAATCGCTTTTAAAAGTGTTGAAAAAGCCTAGCTTATAAGAGTTTTGCATGGTATGTTGCCAATATAAAACATACTTTTGTTGCATTATGCCAACATAATGTTTAATTTTAGCGTTAGTTAAGCACGTAACATCAAAGCAATGTAAATTGTAACTCAATTGCGATATGATCAGAATATACGTAAAATAATAACTATTTTTACCAGCGTGATGAAGATCTTTCGACATGAGAAAGATTTGTTTAACAATGGGCAATTATTCCCTAATGAGGAGGTAATATGAGGAGGAGTAATCGATTGTTTTCTGATTGATAGCTACAATGAGGGGAAGTTTTTCAAGTTCAGCCCTACATGATACATTGAATGCTTTTTTGCTTACTTCTAAAGACGTTTAAGTGGAGATGTGCTTTTTCGATCTGGGAGCTTCCCAAGACTTGAGATCAGATTTTGCGTTTTCCCCCCCAGACTTCACTGTCAAGCGTCAAAATTGGGGAGATCACTGTGTCGAAATTAAAATTCTATTCGCTAAAAGTGAAGTTTCCTAAAACCGTGGGCGTGAAGGGCCTTTTCTTTCAGTTTATCAAGTGCCAATTAAAAGTTTCCTGTTAGAAAAATAAGTGTTCCCAAATAAGTACGACTTTAAATAACTTCTACCGGCTCATTGTCGATATAAAAATTACTAGATTCCATACATTTTTTAGCATGTTTATGAAATATCATTACTTTGGTTTTTTTTTCGAGTTAATACGTAGCATCCATTAAGGCCAAAGGATGATAGTTTGTTGTGGCACTTAATCGCCGTCTGCAAATAAAAGTGTATTTAATGCTGTGGCGTTTGGCAGGACAAAGGGATCAGAGAGGTTTTAGAAAGAGAATGTTATGTCATTAAAAAAGAAGTACAGTAAAGGGCTGAGTCAAAATACAACCTTGATTTATCCCTCTTGGGTTTGGAAAGGGCCGAATTTGCAGATTTTGGCCAATTTACATGTAACACGTAAGGTTCGAATATAAGCTCTTTATTGACTTGAAAAAACACCGACATTAATTTGTAATAACTTAAATAAAAGTCCTTCATGCCAAACCCAGTCAAACTGAGTGTAGATTTTTTTATGGCGATGCATATATTTGTCTTCTACAGTTCTCAACGTAAGAACATGATCAGCTGTTCGATTTTTGAGGGAAAAGTTAATCTGGGAATTGTGTAGAATATTAAGAGAATTGACATGCTCAGTTTCCCAAACAGTCTGAGACACAAATTCCTCGCCGGAAGTTTGATGGATCACTTCTTCCTTCTGATTTGTATATTGCTGTGATAAGACCGTGGCACCAACACTCCACCTAGTATTTGGCATTACACCTGAAGTGAGAATTGAGTTAAAAAGTTTAAAGACTAGCTTAAAGGCTAGCTTTGATCATTTTGTTCTTTATGTTGCCTGAGAACAACGATTTGTTATTTTGCAATCTTTCAACAGCTACAAAAAATTCAATTTCAGCGATCAAGTCATCTAAATGGGGCGGAAACTGCTCTTAGTTTATGGTGTTCGAGAAGTTTAAGATCATTCATTATTGACTGCATCCTCGGAGACCCAGGGGCAGTTAGTGGGGGCGGGAAAAGGGCGAGAAAAAATTCGGGCGAAGAAAAGTCAAGAATGACGAAACGTTCTTGACTTTTCTTCGCCCGAATTTTTTCCCGCCCGTTCAGACTTTTTCCCGCCCCCACTAACTGCCCCTGGGTCTCCGAGAATGTATTGACTGTTGAATAGGATTTAATGGTCTTTTCGAGTAAAGTGAACAAATGTATGTTAACCATTTATCCTCTGAGATAATGGAATGTCGTCTTTGTCTCTTCGCGTGTCATCTATTGATTTTACACTTTCAAAAGCGTTTTTTGTCTTGGGCTTCTGCATTTTTCCCTAACTCAGTGATTTTTGAGTTATGGTGACTCACTTTTTTTTCTTAGTCAATAGCTTTTTGTATTATGTTAAAGCATCATGATATTGTTCTCGTAAGTTTGCATTTAAGCTGGCTGAAAACAGTTTCCAAGACTTAGAGTTTGATGGGTCATTATAACCACTCTATACAAGTTGATGCCAAAATCATGGAATCAACAAACTGCCCAGTCATCGATGAACAAGTTGCTGTTAATATTGTGGCTCAATAAGTTACCATAGCAGCACTATGACCTGCTAAAAACACCCTTAATTTTAGCTTTAAGCGCTTATAAGTCAAAACGAGCTCAGTGACCCCCATGTTTTATTATCGAATTGTAATCAACATGATGAGATGCCACTTTTTGCAAAGTTTAAAAAAATGATTCCTCGAAGGAGGTTCAGAGCCACCTTCTCTGAATCCCCTTCGAGGAATTTTTTTAAACTTTGCCAAAAGTGGCATCTTATCATGCTGATTACAATTCGATAATTAAAAAATGGGGGTCACTGAGCTCGTTTTTGAGTTATAAGTGCTTAAAGCTAAAATTAAGGGTGTTTTTAGCAGGTCATATTGTTGCTATGGTAACCTATTGTGCCACAAAATTGACAGCAAATTGTTCACCGATTACTGGGCAGTTTGTTGATTTCATGATTTTGGCATCAACCGATAAAGAGTGGTTATAATGATCCATCAAACTGCAAGTCTTGGAAAGTACTGGAAAGTGTTTCAGCCACCTTAAATGATCTCTGTTTTTTGGTTTGAAATTTTCCCTATCTCGTGTTTTTTTTGTAACAGACTGATTGGGTCACGTCCCATCGGGGAAAGACTCCCACATGAAAAGCTAGGTCGGGAATTCCCGCCGTCTCTCTTAGGGATATAAATAAAGGATTCTGGTCTCACTTCAGTAAGATGTTTAGGACGAAGCACCACCATTTTCATTATGGAGCTTAAGGCGGAGGTACACATGAATAGGAGTGAAATTTGAAGTATTATTAAAAGGGAATTGTTAGGATTTAAATGGGCTGGAAATACTACCAGACAGTTGAACCGCCAAAAGAGAGCGCCAGGTTAGAAGGGGACTGTTTGGTGTCAATCTACTAATTCTTCACTTCAAATTTCAATTTTCCAAATCCATCAAATCTTCAACATTTCATATTTTCCACAATTTAACCTATCCTTCCAAAAATATCTTTTTCCCGAAATGCCCAAAAATCACCCAAAAATTTACACAAAACCGCCAAACAGTGGTTCAGTAATGAAATAAGCAGAGGGATTTGGCGTTGCTTGAAACGTGACTGAGATATTGGCAGAAAGGTCGTGTTAAGCGACATCAAAACAGGCTTCACGTGTACCCCCGCCTTAAAGCACGCGCCCTTTTGAAGTGCGGACGGCAACAGAAAGTGAGCTATTTTCCCTTTAAACTTGCCCTCACACAACCACATTCACATTGTAAGTATCTTTTCTCCATTAGAGATTAGTAGTATAAAAATCGGGGAGACAATACGGTCCTGGCACGCGAAATGTTCTCTTCCGGTTGCCATCCGCGTCTCAAAAAGGCGCGTGCTAAAGAAAAAGCCGTTCTTATTTTCGCTTTTGGGCTCGATTCTCGATTACGGTCTATTAGCGCGGGATTTTTACTGAACAGTAGAAATCTATTCCGTTTTAACTGGTATCTTTTAGGAGTCAAATAAAGCTTGTGACACGCCCAGACTGTCTTCTTTATTCGCTTAATTCGACTTTTCAGACACCATCCCCGAGCTTTGTATATGGAGTCCCCCCAGGTAATGTCATCTGTTCAATCGCTAACGTAGATTTTCTGTGTTTAAGATTTTGATGTGAACGTTGTGACGTCTCAGTCAACTAAGCTTTCAGCTCACACGAGCTGAGGCAAGTGAAAATAAAATGTATCGATTGATGAAGTAAAACATCACAACAATTTCTGCAATTTTCTGAGATCAGGCTTTCAAGCTCATCCTACAACACCGGCAAAATAATTGCGACTGGCAATATCCCAGACATAACCTCGTTGAAGAAAATTTTCCATTTCCACTTCAAAACTGGCTATACGTGTTGTTGCTGAAAGAGAAATGGAAAATACATGTATGAAGACGTTTCGTTATTAAAATGTCCAAAATGAACACTTTTTAGCTATAGCACAGTGTGGTCTTGCTTTTCATTTTCTTTTCGCTAAGAGAGACAGAACACGTTTTTACAACAACTGAAGTCAACATCTCTATTTTCTCACTATCAACATAAATATTCTAACATTATTAGTTTATTTAATATACGTAACATGTTTTAGATGAGGCAACTGTTATTATCTTGCTCGAATGAAACTAGAGACTGAATGAACCGTACAGCTTTCGGGTTATTTTAGCCAACTTAGTTATGTCTAATTCTACAGGACAAGTGAGATGAAGGAAGATTGATTTGCTGTTTACAATTTGGTTTAAGGAAGAACAAAAGATCAAAAGTTAAGTAACTCGGGTATTGGTCTGACAGTAAATAATGTTTTATTGTTCTTTCGCACGCAGAGGTGTGCTGACAAGGATGAAATGTGTCTTTCACTAACTGCCTAAGACTGAATGGAAACAAAACTTCAATCCTGGAGCGTGATTAACATTTTGTTTCTCCAAACAGCGCTTAACAGCATCAGCACCTTCGCCCAGAAGATCGGTGTGGAGAACAAAGAACCTGGTCAAGTATGGGTTCGTTTGTTTTATTTGTTTTGTGATTGAGAAATATATATTTTAAAAATATCAATATGTAAGGCATGGAAACCCAGGGATAAGGAAGTCAATAAGCCTTATGTAAAGGACGATCCCTTAAAGATACCTAAGAGATTAATCAAGTCTTGATAAACGTGAAACTAAATTCTCAAAACTTCCGTCCCTTAAGAGGAACTTATATCTGCAGTCTACGTAATTAAGACTTAAACTGCTTGATACGATTCAGGTATAATAATATTTCAGTTTAACTCAATGTAAGCAGTACATTTGAAGTTTAATAGTTTTAAAAGACACTGATTGATTTTGGCGCCCAGGATTGAACATGACCCAGCCTGTGAAAGGTAAGCAACAGATTTCCGTTCTGAAATACTGGCACAAAGTCAGGATTATGATGATGAACAAAAAGAACTGAAATTTGCCTTTCACTTTATAGTTACAAGCTACAAGACTCAGCCGCTTGAAGACACACTTGCTAACTTCATAATCCGATACCGACCTCCTTATGTAGTGCAAGTATTGGAGGGAGTTGAGAGTCCAACAGGGGCGTGTTCGCTCTCATTGGATGAAATAATAACAATTCACACAGTTGTGCGGTTAAAGCGAATCAAAATGAAGAATTCGAAAGGCAAGTATTTTTTTCTGCCTGTAGACAACTCGGCCAGGGTCGAGATAGTTCCCAAAACACGGACGCGGCAGAGCAAAGGTAGGCTACGTTCGCACGCTCGACGCCCAGTCATGATCACTTTTCTGCGCGCGCTTAGAGAAATCCCTGAGCTGAATTTAAAAGACGGAGATGTTCTGGAACCAATTGTGCATGAAACTGCACGAGGAAGGAAAGCAACACCTGAAACTTTAACATGTAAGATTCTTCATCAGCCCGATAGGGAAATACGACTGCCGCTTGATTATGTTATGCCTTTCGAGTCGTTTGAAGAGTTCGACCCAAGGCGCTACTCTTTGAGGTATGTCGCTGACAACATTGCCTTCCCTGTTGCTGTGCGGTTTATCGGAGACGTTGAGGTCAGCCCAGAGGCTAGGATAGCCCTAAAAGGAGAGTTTCGCTTTGAAGAAATAGTGGAAGAGTCCATTGTTATCGCAACCACAAAATTACACGACCAGCTTACCATCCTGAAGCTCCCAGTTGACCTACAAGTTACTGTATTTCCGATCAGAAAGCTCCGTTGTAATGCAGAGTATATTGAGCAGTATTGGGAACGTCTACAGCCGGAAATTGACAAGCTTGAAACGCAGATTACAACTGCGGGAGACGACTTGCTGCCCACGAGCTATTTTCAAGAAGACGCACTTTCAGCTGGGCTAGAAAGAAATGGGAATATTGGCAATCGCGAAGCAAACGATGTCTCCTATGTTGATGAATACGTGTCACCTCAAGACGGGGATGCGCATGTCTACCAAACTATGGGTCCCTCTATTTCGGGCAGGCAAGACCAATGCTTGCAAAAGCTAGAAGGAAGTGAAGATTATTACGAGGTAATGGAACCCCCCACCACAAGGAAGGTCTGCGAACACATGCCAGTTCCAGGACAAGATGAGAATGAATATGTGGCCATGGAAACCTCCATCGCGCGCAAGCTCGGCGAATACCACATGCCGCTTCTGGATGACGGGCACGGTGAGCATGTTTACGAAGCAATGAGACCCTCAAACGCACACAAGTTCACCGAGAGCCTGCCGTATTCAAGCGCTAGGAGCCGTCAACGTACCGACAGTAAAATTACTCGAGGCTACGGAGAAAAATCACTTAATTCATCTGTTGCTTCTTTTCTACAAGACAGCGAGTTACCACGGAGATCGGCAGGGAAACCGAAGCTGCAAGATCAAGCAGAAAGGATTAAAACCGGCTGAAACGACTTAGTTACACATTTAGTATTTACTCTGCTCACTGTATATTACCAACCAAAAGAAAGGAATCTCCTTACTTGAAAGCTTCAGAACGGAAAAATCATGAAATTAAATTCGTATGGACAATCTATTGGTGGTGAGTGAAATTAGGAAATAGGTTTCGCGGGCGTATTGTCAAAATTTGTCAGCAGAATTTCCCGAACCTTAAGGCGAGGGAAATTATAAGAAATTTGACAAAATGCAAGTGAAACAATTTCCTAATTTTACGAGCGTACCATTTAATTAGCAAATTACGCTAAAAATCGTGGGCTTTTGCATTACTCATTTATTTTACCGAGAAATTTAGCGCTATACGATCCCATGGCAATATTTGTAATTTCACGAGTGAGATTATAAATTAGCGCTGAAATTTCGTGCCAAAATTAAGGAGTAATTTGTCACTCATAATACAAATGAATCGTTAAAGAGAAGAGAAAGAAGCAACACGTACGCGTGATATTAAAGAAATATTGAATTTTTGTATTTATGTCTGGATTTATGAAAACGGTGCTAAAGAATTGAAATTACCCTAAGCTAGTGTTTTCCTCTCGCCAGAAACTCCAAAGGCGACCATATAAAACTTAAAAGGAGAGTCAGTCTTGTTTCTCTTCCTCCACCCGTTTATTGGAGGCGGCCTTAAAAGGGTAGTGAAATCAGGGCGAAATCGCATTCTTTAGCACCATTTTCATAAATCCAGACATACTTATATTTTATGTTTTTTTTTTACAAAATGGCGTCTCCTGTTACTTCGCATTACTGGGAATATCAGCTAATATCCAAACAAAATCCATTCGTACGGATTTTTGTCATTGATTGGCAGGTTAAACATTTGGTAAAATAAAGCGTTCAGATGATTCACCTTTGCCCAATATGGCAAACTATGCAAGTCTACAATTTTTTGACAACTTCTCCAAAGAGAATGTTAATGGAGCCGGAAATTTCAAGCTAAGAGATCATTTGATATTATAAACTGATCCGGCTCAGAGGTTTGCAGATTACAAGTTTGGAATTTAATCATCCGTATTCAATCTTATTCTAACAATTTACCCGGATTTATCTCTTTTCTTCAAAATGATCTGATATTTACAGATGATTTGCATTTTATCCAAGGCTTTAATTCTCCCAGATATAATGATGACCGAAACATTGCTTAATAATATTAAATGTAAATGAGTGAATCTGTATTCACAGTTTTTTCTTTACCTAAATTTTGGACAAGTCACCTTCAACGAGGTGTTCGGTGAAATTAAGGACCCTTAGACAGCGCGAATTATAGGTAGAAATTCCAACAAAATTCTCAGGACCGATTTTCATTTCAACGATCCCAGTCATTTGATTGTCGCAAAGCCATAGACAATACGATACACTGGAAAAAAATACACCCCAGGCTAGCTACTGATAACAATGAAAGGGAGGGACATCAATGTCAGAGTCAACCACTGCGTGAGAGCAGCTGAAATCAGTTATTTTTGTTATAATCTCTTTCTATCTACAACAAATCCTTGCTGATTCTTGACATTTTTATAGACCTAAGTTTAGAATTGAGTGTATTAATTCGCATCTTCAATTAATAAGTGACATAAGTCACAAGTCGCCTCAATTCCTTGTCAGACAACAGGCCCCTTCACAAGATTGCATCGTGATAAGGTCCAATATCGGGTTTTGCTCTCATTAGGGATATTGCGCTCTGTCTCAGGAAAGTGGACCGCTTAGCACAAAAGAGAATCGCAGTAAGACTCCGCACGAGTAACCAATAAAACTAATGTTTACAGAATAAAGTGCAACAGATGTTTTGTGATGCCTTACTCAGCTCGGCTTGAACGTGAGGTCAATTCCGTTATCGAGAGTACAAGTATCGAAGTAAATATTTCAAGATTTTGGAGATCGAATACAGAAGACACAAAATACACAACTTTTATGACCTCTTGAATGGCCCCAAGGCCATAAATAACTTCACTGAATTGTTTTCATAACAGAGTGACTTTTCTAGAATAATTGTATTCTGACATTAATAGTCGCTCAAATGCAAAAACAGTTAAGAAGTATCTTATCGGCCGAAGAAGCTGAGCTGGTTTGGAGTGCTTTCGAGTCAACGACGGTGAGTAGGGAATTTTCTGCCAGATAAAGTTTTTTTTAAATCAGTATAAGACTGTTCAAGAGAAAATAACAGATTGCTTTTATCACTCACTAAACACCTGCAAGTGAGCTACGAAAGCAATTTTTATTAACGGCGCTCGGCATAATTTCAGTTGGGCACAAAGTAGTTAGAGAAGTCATGATCACCAGTAATTGTGACGCTTCCCATTTCCTTTCGTAAACATTTAAAGCTCTTCACGTCCGGGAAATTAAAAAAATATATTCAGGGTGTTTTATCAGTTCAAACTGTCGACTATTTTGAGGAAACTTTGCGCGCACATGCCGCATACAAACGCGTATGATCTATGCACAAGAATGAAATCTCCCGCTGAAAAAAAAACGTTTGCTCTATTGTTACCTGTGGTAAACTACTCTTCGTTCATACCTCCACTGCCAAAATCCATATGCCTGTAACTTTATAGATAATGTCAGTCAAGCATCCACATAGATTTCAAGACGTAGAATTTAATTAAGAAACAGATTTATTTCCTCAAAAAGTATGCGTAAAGTAGCAAATTAATGTATCGGGGATTGACGTAGGTCATATCGTGTTTATGTTAATTTTCGTTTTTTTAAGTTTCAAAATCCATTGCGTGACATTTTGTGTCGCTCTTGGTTACGTCTGTGGTTAGTCTGAATTTCAGCCGTCTCTTCCCTTTACCCCGAGTGGGGCGCGGGGTAAAGGGAAGAGACGGCTGAAATTCAGACTAGTCTGTGGCACTCTTTGACAGCGTATCTTTACTGGTCTCGTCACATATCTTGTGGGATATGTTTGGAGAATTGACTTATTTTTTTTATGTAAGATAATTTCCAGTTTGTGATCACTCGCTGTTTTCTCATGACCAAAACGCATCAGTTTATGTCCAAACGTCGAGGACTAAATTATTGTGAGGCACTTATTCAGAGGCTCCAAATGTTGAATAAGGGCCCCCTTGCGCGAACCTCATTATTATCGAAACTAACCGCAGAATTAATGAAATCTAAAGGGGCCGACTACCAAAAACCTTCTGTTGCTGTATTTCTGGTCAAAACTGTGCCAAAACTGACCATATACCCTAGCTTACACCAAGTACATACCCAAAATATGATAAATTGCTGAAGAGAGAGAGTAAACTCTTATTGTTTTAATCGATTTTTCGAGACAGGAGACAGTGTTTGATAACATCTGGCAGTCTTTGTCCTTTTTACTTTTCAAGGCTTGGGGGGAGAGGGTGGGTGGTTGATTTGGTTACCCCCTCTGTCCTCGGGACGTGTGTATCAGTCCTGGCTTATATTTTTTTTCTTCATGTAATAATATGTGTTTTTTTTTCTGCTCATTGATTCTGTGCATGAATTATTTTTGGTAAGAGTGTGCTTGAAGGATATTTTTTTAAAGAAATCGCGTAGCCATCCCCCCCCCCCCCCCCCTGCTTAAAAACCTTAGATCACTCACCTCCTGTATCGTCTTGCTCGTGGTAACATCTCCGCTTCAGTGCACCAGAATACCTTTCAAGGCACCATTGATAGGACGTCTCGCTCATAATAGTCCTAGTTTCAAGGTTAAGCTCCACATTTAATTCTTTACACTTGACCCTTTAAAGGAACGAGCAGCTTTTCAACACGGCATGTATTTTTTGATCTCTCTCTGAGAATTTCATGCGATCTACAAATACCGTCACGTGGTTAGACTCGGGAGGACCCTTGAAAATAATTTTTGGAATAATTTGAAGACGTTTATTTTGAACAACGAGAAAAAAAGAGGGACTGGTGGAGTGATATAAACAGGTTAAAATGCAGATAAAATGAAGGATTAAAACTAGTAAATTGTTACCTTACTAATTGATAGACCTTTGAACTTCCGTCCCTGACTACCATTCAATTTCAGAAAAATCCATTTCATAACATACTCTCACCTAATATGAGAATTTGTTTTATTGAATTAACGTAACTAACATTTTGTATAATTATGTTCAAACTGTGAGATCGGAGGTAAAATTGCTTCCAAAGGCTTTCATAGTCAGGAATCCGGTCTGCAGCACACTACTATTCGCTTCCAGTTAACCTTTTTTCTGTTTGACCTGATCCTGATTTGGTTAGATTCTCAATTCAGTAGAAGATTAGCTAGCTCCAACGCCACGAGAGAACAGGGACCTATTCTATGATGGTT
This sequence comes from Platygyra sinensis, assembly GCA_019787425.1. NCBI lineage: Eukaryota > Metazoa > Cnidaria > Anthozoa > Scleractinia > Merulinidae > Platygyra > Platygyra sinensis. The sequence continues at coordinate 90,600 of JAHPZR010036549.1, forward strand.
GAGACTGAAAGAGCACAATCTCCCCACCTCCCCCTCCCTTCCCGCTTTCTCCAAGAGCGTAAAAAGAAATCAGTCCTTATGCTCATCCCCGGGACCCAGTGAGGTCCCTGGTAGCCTTGACATTGATGCCAATCAGTCGTGGATATAATCAGACAAACAAAATTCACAGACACACACTGTTCCAATGTAATGGATTTCTCCTTTCATTTAGAATATAAACACAGATGTCGTGAACAGACTGAGTTTTAATTGGGACTACAATGCAACTATTTCTTACCGGACGGCATTAGTAACGCGTTTTAACCAGTCATGCCAAACATTAACGATATTTCCTGTTTACAAAATACTGACGTCATAGTTTTTTAGTCATTTAAATTTGCGCGCCCACCAAACAAGTCATGTGCAGTGATGGAAAATAAGCGAAATTGAACTGACACAAAAAATATTAGATGACTTCTGTGTTCAAATTTGTTTTGCTGAGGGCCTCAGCTCTGTGAGGATTATAGAGCACAGGATATTTAAATCGGTCTAGACTTAAATTGTGAAGCTTAGCTGATCTCTTTGACCAATATCCTTTAAAAATCGTGACTGTGGAATACATGTGTAATGTATGTGATCTCTGGCTGTCCCGCTTCAGTTCGCATGATGTTGCGTGTACATCGAAATCAACATAAACCCTAGGTCGTTTTCTTATTTTTCTTCAACTCCGCTTCCTTTTCTTCTTTTTTCTTTTTCATGTTGGCTTCTTTCCTCGCCCGATTTTTCAATAAAGAATCTTTCAGCGATGTCACCCTTGAAATCATCGTGTAATAGCAAAAAACGGAAACACGGCAGTCATTTTTGACTGTGACTTTAAAAGATCGCTCTTCTGTGAAATGGATTTAACTGAAAGCTGAGAATCCGTGACGATTTTTTTTTTCTGATAGCTTAATTCTGAGACCTACAAAGTTTACTGATAGCTGAGGAATGATGACTTCCTGGCTGAAATTATAACTGATCGCAGAGAGAGCGTAGATCATATCTGAATTTTCCACATCACCCCTTCTCAGACCCTCTTTCCTCTCAAAGACTAAGTCTTCATGTGCGAGACCCTACACTTTGACTTCGGCCGTTTTGCTTTTAGATAGGAATGGCTTGATAGCCCTTAGATAATACGCATCAAATAGATACTTAGGAAGCAAGGGTTAATTTCCCTGACCGTTTCGATCCGTGTTGAGTTCTTAGCTGTCGTGGCGTTTTCACATCTTTAGTCACTTAAACTATCAGTGCCTTGCGTGTTTACGTGCAGTTCTGCTCAATTTTCCTCTCTTTTGGCTTCTTTGCGGTGCCCGTAGACTGGGTTCCACCCCTCGCGCATCCTTCCGAAACCAACGTTCTTTTATTTCTAGAAACGTCCGATTTCTCAATAGCGGTGATCACATAAATGTTATAAATACACCCCGCATTGTTCCAACCGATGTTCCTGTACGTAGAACGGAGTGATATTTTTAACCCACGCTATCCAGGTACGCTTGACGTGACCAGTACCACTCGTAGCTGTTTTTATCGCCGGCATCGTAATTTTCACTGCCACAATGTTGTTTCATATTGAACGTCACGATTAACGATTGAATTAGCTTTTCTTCCGATTACAGCACAGACATATAAACTAGCATGGCTACTAACCAATCTTGCAGCCGGGTCTTGCAGTTCCGATCACAGGCTGGGAATTTTTTCTCAGTTTTCAAACTTAGCTGATTCACCTTGTTGATTTGATGAAACTGACCTGATCCGAAGTAAATTCTATTTTAAACGCTTGATTTTAATTTAAGCTGTTTTCAAACTTCGGGGATTACACATTTAACTTTTATTTTGAGAAGACACCCACGCGTGTGTATATGACCTCGATCTGCAGTAAAGAATTACATGAATGCGAACAATCTGGGTAGCTGACTTCCGGACGTAGCGAAAAGATATCCAATCTAAATATGATATATCTCTCGCTCACGTTCATGTCTACTCTACAACTTATTTGGATCAAAAGAAGAGTAATATTCAATAAAGGCTTCGGATATTGTTCTCAATCAATCAATTTGATGACGTAAACTTAACATATTTTATTGACGTGAGGGGCTTCAATAACAAAAGGGAGATAAAAGACCACGAATGTTTACTTGCGGGACAAAAAAAGAAATATAGCAGTGACTTTAGAGGAAATTGTAGGAAGCCGGCGCGATTTGCGACTCGGTGTTTTGGGGCATAAGCTCTGTAATGATCAGGAATTTCAGAGGATTTACGCAAGAAGGTCACGCGCGCGGTTTAATCCGGACAGCTGTTTAACCCCTCCTTCTTTGCCAGTGAACATTGAAGTATTTCATATCAAGTACACGTATGAACAGTAACAAAGCCGAAGGGTTCTGTGTTTAACGAAGCATTACATCGCTAAAGGATTCAGCTGCAACTAAAGAAATTTTACAAGCAAGGAAATAAGGTATTTAGGGTAACATGTCTTGATTAGAAAACGGACATTTAAATGGATCGTAAATGTATTCTGAGCAGTGTGCGAGCGCGTTTAAGAACGCCCTTTGGAATTTTGATGAAGTAAGCGTACTGCTCTCGTTTCAATTCAACCTCTGCGTGATTTTTTTTTCTTTACTCTTCCTATATTCGGTCTTAAAGTTCTTATCACTGAATTTTCCGGTGTGTGCCGTCGTCTACAGCATCATTGCTTGTCCAACAAGATTTCAATAGCCCTGTTTTCTTTATTGTATCACTCTGTGTATGTCATCCAGTTTAAAGGAGGTGTAGCCTAATACAGAAGCAGACGGGCTTTTAGGTCACGCATCCTGGGTTGATTTTTCGTAACACTGTCAATATTGTCTGTTACTCTGCTAAATATCGCTTCTTGACTTTGTGTGCAAGATGCTATTTTTAAATTTCTTGTTTTGATCCTTGCGCGCTACTCTGGAATCGCTAAAACATAGCTGCTGTCTTTAGACGGTATACAGATTTCGGTTTTCTTCTTATTTCGATTGCTCTGTCTGTCTGCACCTCGACGTGGCCTCGGGCTGAAAATTAAAGACAATATTTTGCATGATATATTTGTTGTTGTGTATCTTTAACTCGGTCGTCATTCATATTTCTAAAACGGACATCTTCTATTTTAAATCCAGGTTTTTCTGATACAAAGAAACAAGTATTTATTTTTGTCGCAAAATCTAGTTTCGGCGCGGCATGGCCAAATTCCCATTGTCTGTAAATCGGTGTACCATTTTCGGACATTCGGAAATGTCGTTTCGTCAGAGATGCATTAGCTCTGTTGGTTAAGCTTGTTTACGTTGCCTCTAAGTTAGCTAAGCTGCGATCAGACGCTCTGATCAACATCTTACAACACACTGCCGAAGTTAGAAACCCAAGCTACACTCGGTTGGAATTCTCAGCTATCTTAGTGCCCTCTTCAAATCTGCCACTTTCATGTAAACGCTCCAAATGAATTTTTTACGGTATCACTGCTCAGGGAAATAGCTATGTCAGTACTATTTCAACTGCTGCTCGTACACAGATTATCTTCATTGGTCTCCGCTGTAATTTGTTACTTGAAGTTGATGCAAGTTTAAAAGTTATTTATCGTTCAGTTTGTGTTCTACTTGAAATAACAATCCTTTTTTTGTTGAAAATGTGAGCTTGCATTCAGTTCAATGTTTTAAGAACTTAGGTAATGTAGAAATGTAAACTATGAATGTTTAAATCCACACAGCGACCCAAATTTGAAAGCATCCCAAGTGAATGTGCATATATGGACATTAAGATTTTATAAATCAGTTAATATTTATTTATGTCGCTCACATTGTTTACTTAAAAAAGAGGATTCTCAAAATTTGGAATCTTCTTCAAAAAACGAAAGCTTTCACAGTAAATATATTTTTCCTCTCAAGAATTTTGAGTTAAGCCTATTTTCAGATTTTTTTCACTTGCGCTGATAACTATCTCGGCTTAAATTAATAGAATTATATCAGTATTATCAAAGAAGTCGTTTTATTGAATATCTCAATATTATATAACTGGCATAATATTGGCAGACAGGAAAACCTTTCCGTTGTGGTCACTTATCACTACGAGTGAGACCACCTCAATGTTCCTTGACTCTCTGAATATTTTTGTCCCGTTTGGAACAACAATTAAATTCATAACCACATTGAAAAAAAAACGGATTTCTTAATTAGACTTTCGCAGGATTTATGACTTATTGCTACTCTTAACATATAATTATAGACTTGAAATTATAACCCTGTAACCTTTACGATGTTTTTAGACTTAAATGTCAGTAGCGTGGCTGTTCGTACGGTAGATCAGTTCTTGTACAGACCTAATTTTCACACACTTCAGCTGACACTTGTGAATAGATGACCTTGGATTACTCATTTGTTGGATTTTAAGGCGTCTCTCTCCAGACGTTTCTTTGAATCGATATTTTTCATGTCAAGAAGGAATATCGAACAAACATCTTTGAGGAGGTCTCTGTAATAATAAGATGAAAAAAAAATTGATTAAGCATATATTGTTAGGACTGTTCTCACCGCCCCTATCCAAAGATAAACCAATTTCCGCCAAAACAAGAAATTTTCAGAGTCCTTTGGCAGAAGGTTGAGTGAGTAGAACTTTCATATTCTTTGCTCATCTAGTTCATTAGCTATGAATTGAAGTTGCTTGCCAGCCAATCATAATTATTCCGGACTTAGGATAAATAGTTTCGCTTTAAACTGAATTGAGCGTAAGCCGCGAAAACTATTCACTTTAGCGGCTCGCTTTTAGCTAGTGTTTCGGGATTCAATTTTGCTCAAGTTGAGAAGACGTAGACATAAAGCCCCAAGCATCAGTCGACTTGCAATATTGATGCAAACAAGAGACCATGAGGGATTTCAGAAATGAAATTATTATCAAGGGCATTTAGAACAGAATCAGCTTGCTAGGTAACCTGTGCTACTACCGAGTGAGTCACTTGACGTTCTTAGCCAATCAAGGAGGTCTTTTTGATGTCGTCTGTTTGTTAACCCTATTACCAGATACGCCTCGAGTTCTAGCCTGGTCGGAAGTGACTTTTCCTGTTTCTCACTTATATATATCGGCATGCACTCATAGCAGGTTAGCTTGCCGGTCTGGGTCGAGAAACACCCTGTATTTTTGTCTGTCACAGTGCGCATTTCGTCAAATTTCTGGCGAAGATCAAATTTCGCCAGGCCTTAAAATAGATGAGAAGGTGCATTTTGGGTTATTGCAGTTGAACCTTAAGTCAAGTACACTGTAAGTCAGTGTCTTGTTTACGTGTTCTCTTACACGATTGCACCAACGAAAGTTTTCATTTTGTGAGCAAACCATTGACCATGCGGCATTTTCTAATCACGCTGTTCTTCTTTGTTTAAGGTATTTCCAAAGACTTGGGGAGGCATCACTTACAAGAAGGTGTTTGAAGGATCAAGTTTGGTTGACAGGGTAGTAGAAAAATCGCCAGAAAGATATTCCACTCGAGAAAAGGCGACAGAGCTTCTTCAGGGCGTCCTCAAAGAAGGATTCATCAAAAGTATTGGCAGATCTCGACTGTTTGAAGACGGTTCACAGTTGTTTTATTGGACTGAAATTTCGCAATCAACAAACAACATGGCGACCACCGTCAATTCAAGAACACAGGTGACGTCTTTATTATGTTGTAATCAAATTATAACAAACAGGCTCATGATTGGCCACGACACCACCCCCTCACCCATCCGCGCACCCCTCCCATATAGGATAATCCAGATTAGTGTCAAAATGTCATTAGTGTTATTTTGTTCATGGCCGGCTGATTTCTGGCAAGGCTCAAACCGGGTGACGTATCGCAAATTTTAACTTTAGAAACTGACTTGTGAAAAATTTACCTCAACTTTGATTTCTCACCCATGACTTATCCTGTGTACTTTGGCTTAATAATAATAATAATAATAATAATAATAATAATAATAATAATAATAATAATAATAATAATAAGAAAAAGAAGAAGAAGAAGAAGAAGAACAATAATAATAATAATAATAATAATAATTATTATTATAATAAACTTTGTGCCACTCTAACCTTCCTGAAAAAAACTAAAGTGCTGTCCAAGAAAAAAACTTACTTATGTATGGAGTGTATTCTAGACAGGCTTACGAGTTCCTATTTACTGTAATTTGTTCTTACAGCGCCTCAACAAAACGCAAAAAGAAGAAGCTAAACCTACATGGGTGACTCCTAACTTAAAGAAAACAGCCAGACCAGGAGGGGTACCCAGGAGGGAATTCAACCCTATTTCACGCGCTACTCAAAATAAGGTTTATGAGGATGCAGACACTGACAAGAAGACAAATGCGACTAAATCTCTCTCCAGAGGATTGGCAGCCCTTCTTGAACGGGATCAATCGTTCAGTACTCAAAATACCCAGGATAGCAAATGTGAGGATGAAAAAGAAGAGAAAACAGAAACAAATGGGCATCCCAACATGAATAACAATGAAAGAAAAAGCGGTAATGATCAAGCTAAGGAAGAAAATTCTAAAGCCGATGCTAAACCACCATCATCCACTCAGCAGTCACTCCAAAAGACTCCGCAGGTTAAACTGGTTCAAACCGGTTCTGTGACCGATCATTCCATAAAGTCTTCAACGCTACAACGGTCTGTGCACAAAGCCCCACAGGTTCAACAGGCTCAAACTGGTTTAGTGACTGACGTAGCTAAACCGATTGCCCATCAAAACGGAGAAGTGGTTCCGTTGAAAAAAGCCGTACAAGAAGGGAAAGTCACCCAGGTGACGCCCGTCACGCAATCCTACGTGGCCAAAGCTCCGGTGATTGTTCAGGGAAGGAAGATTGGTCCCGAGGGCGTTCCCGAAAAGACCATTGAAGAGGAAAATACTGGTAAAAAGGCTGATATAATTACGCCATCTATAAAAGCTTCGCCATTTATTAATCACAAAGAAGTGGAAGAGAGCGGTCTTACTACGGTGCTAAAAAGCTCACCGATTAAAATGGTCAATGGTGTCCATGATGGGAAGACAAATGAAGTGATTACATCTGCTAAGACATCAAAAGTTGATCAACCCACGACAGTAGAATCGGACAAAGAAACCGCGGAATTCCTCAAAAAAGAAATTGAACGGATCAAAGCTGAGCATGTAGCAGAGATAACTAAATACCAAGAAACGATAAAAGAGATGAAACATCAAATTGAACAAGCAAAAGAGATGACAACCTCCGAAGGTACAGCAGGGAGTGAAACATCTTCAGATCTCTCTAGATCGAGTTCCGTGTCCAGTTTGTCGCCTCCTCCACCAGCGCCACCTCCTCCTCCTGCTCCACCAGGGCCCCCTGCTCCACCACCTCCACCACCACCTGGGTCCATGAGTCTTCCTCCACCACCTCCTCCGCTTCCTGGTGGCGGGCCGCCTCCCCCGCCACCTCCAATGGTCCCTGGTGCACGTCGCCTTGCAGGGGGAGCCAAGCCGAAGAAAGCTGCCATCAAACCAGATGTGGAAATGAAACCACTGTTTTGGACAAGAATATTAATATCAGGTTGGTTTCAGTTAAAATACACAAAACAATGTCTTGCCTAAGAACGTAACACATGCCCTATGTTTTGTGCCCTGCGACATGCTCTGTTTTCGATTTCTAGGGAAAACACTCCCTGCTTGGGAACCATTGGCGATTCTTGTGCGAGACAAGCTACAGAGAAATCAGTATAACGATCGCGGTTTGCAGTCTTCTTTGGACTCACGTTTGAGAACATGAACATGAATGAATGAAAATTTTTTAAAGCCTAGCGTGGTATGGAAACTCTGTGTTTTAATTTGTTTCAGATGAACAAGATGGTGGTGACTTAAACAACAACAAACCCACGAACAGCATTTGGAAACACGTGAACGAGATGGATTTTAACAAAAAAGAATTCCAAAAGTATGAAATATTTTTCTGTTTTGCGTCTGCTGGTAGTGTGCACGAAATTCATACCCTATGCAAGTGCCAAAATGCATCAGAAAAGGCTCATGGCTTTTCAGATGCCAGAATAAGAGAGAACTTGAACGGAACAATTGTCTATTTTCTGTGCAGGTTGTTTGGTCGCAAAAGCAAGAAGAAGTCCAAGTGTGATAGGAGGAGCACTCTTAAAGATGACAGCCACTTCACTCATTCTAAAGGTCCACATGTAAGTGTTTATCGTCAGAACTTTGTCTTGGTTCTAACATCTGTATCTTTTCCAATTTCTTGACTGTGTGAAGTGCACTGGCTTAATGTTTAACGCGGTAGATTTCTGATTGACGGCCCGGGTACTGTCGGCTCTCGGCCAGGGTGATTGCCTTGTTTTCTTGAGCAAGCTACGGCAACAATTTTACAGTGCCTCTCTCTACTCACTCGCATACACAGGCTCGATTTCCACCGCTCACTTGAGTCCGGCCTACGTTCCCACCTGGGAGGATGGAAGGGGAGTCGGGGGGACGGGCACGGGCTTCTTTCCAAACAGCGCCTGGTAATCGAGCCTAGTGGATAAATGGGTACATCTGGTTAATTGGATACCACTGGTTAAACCATTCAATGCATCCTAGCCTGCAAACAGGCTCCTCCGCTCTCTTGTGTCTGGTCTACGTTCCTTCTCGAGAAGACCTTCGGGGCTTCGGGGGAGAAGCGGACTCCTTTCCCGAACAGCGGCTTGTAATCGATCCTACAGGCTTCCATGTCTCGCCCCGATCGCTTAGCTCATTCTTTTGTTTCCGCCCTCGCCATGGGTCTGTTTGCAGGCTAAGTGCGTCCTATCCTGAGTGGGGTAACAATATCCCTGCTCGTTTAATGCTTCAGAAACCGGAATATGTTGTATCGTGATGGGCGGACACTTACGCCTGAGGTAAACTTGACCACTTGACTACCTTGTGGTATTCTCATCCTTGATGTATCTTGCTCATTTCTAGGCCGCTAAGCTGCTTGATAATGGCCGATCTCAAACTATTGGCATTATCATGAGCAGCCTGAGCTGTCAACTGGAGGACATCAGAGACGCCATCTACAAAATGGATACCTCTGTCATTGACATGGACGGGTAAGGCTACATACATGACGTACCACATTCGCACAAGTATAGGGGGTGTTTATATGACACCGGGGCGACTTTCGCCCCGGAGCGAGTTCACTCCGATTCCCTCTCATGGCTCTATATTTGTTTATATGATACCACCACAAAATGTTATGCCGACGCGAGTCACCCCGGCGTGAGTTCACCCCGGTTCTCGCACCGGGGCGAGAATTTCACTCCGGTACGAAATCTCGCAACGGTATCATGTAAATGCGAAACGACCACCCATTTCGCAGGGCTCGAAAAATATTTGAATTCCACCTTGCCCGTTGGGCAAGTAACCCCTAAGTTTTGCTTGCCCGGGGCACTTCCCCGCTTGCCCAAGTTTTCAAACTCATTAATAATTCATGAACCCAAGAATTGATTTTAATGTAATACACGCTGGGTGTCTTGAACATTATACAGCCTCGACTCAATTCGTTCAATTAGACGAAGATCGTGTTCGACTCCATTAACGTTAAACTGCATTTTCTGTAGCTCTACAAAATCATGGTCAAGGGAAGCGCGAGAAATTAATAACAAATCGCTTTCCCACCTCAGTTTTGACACATGCAGAATATCTTGAAAAGCCGGCGAGAGCACATTTTTTCACTTTTGTGAATGAAAATAGTTTCAATCGAGGGAAAACGTCTTCGTTTGAAAGAAACACTATTGTAAGTCATCTTCCAGGAACTCTGAAAGTATTTTGGTGACTTACTTATCCATTTCTTTTTAATAATATAACACTTTTTATTTAGTGCAGAGGCGCCCAACTTGCATGTTTCGCTGAGAACAGAGATTTACCTGGCTCTTACTACCGAAACAGGTAGACCGCGAATTCAAAGAAAAGAGTGACAGTTGATTGTGGCGCCAAACGTTAACGATTTCGGTCACGTGGCTTTACTTGTCAAGTCGAAAAGCTGAACGCACGTGGTCACATTCCTTTCTCCTTGCTGACTTCGCTGGTACAGCTTGTTGTTCGCAATTCGGAGTTTCGGAGTCAACCATTTTCGTGGAAGCCCCAAATACTTCAACTGAAAGTTTTCTTTTGCATTCTGCAATGATGGAGTCTAAAATGCTTCCTCTTAAGCTTTCATGTATGGATTTCCCGCGTCAGAGTTCGCCTTTTGCAGTTTACAGAATACGCCATTGTTAAATCACGCACTGGAATGTGACCACATGCGTTCACCTTTTTCTCGTGAGAAACAAAGCCACGTGACCAAAATCGTAGACGTTTGCCGCCGAAGTCAACCGCCACGCTTGTCTTTGAATTCGCGGTCTACCTGTTTCGGTAGTAGTATCAAAAAAGCTGGCTTCGTTTTCGCGGTAGAAATATGCCACTTCTCAGTTTTCGCGTACAATTTCTACAGTTTTAATTAATATATCGCTGTTGAGTTAAGTTTTGTAGAGAGAAACCGAAACATTCTCGCAGAAAATTGCTAGAATTAAGAAATAAACACGGCGGTTTTCGTTCCCAACGCGGCGGCTATTTTTATCCTGGAAAGAAATTTGATCAGGGAAGATTTTGATCACGTGCTAGGCAACCACTTCCGAGCCGAGAGCGCGCATCACGCAATCAACAAAACAACGCTATAAATTGTAATTTTCGTCAAACTTCATCTAAACAGTTGATTACCCTTGGGCCTAAAGCTTATTAATACCTTTTCTTCTCAAAATCGTTATCAAAAATTTAGTCAGTGAACGGCTTGCCTGGGTCCTTGCCCGTTGGGCAAGGAAGGAGTGAAAGTTACTTGCCCGAAAGGAAAATCTACTTGTCCCGGACGACCGGACGGGGGTTTTTTCGAGCCCTGATTTCGGTGTGAAATCGGTCTGCCGGTAGACTGGAACGGGTAACGCATGCGTAATGTTTGCGATTTTGAACCAAACGTGTATTTTATCAACATGAAATGTACCGTTAAATAACAAGATATGAAATGACCCAGTCATCATGTAAACGCGATACGAAATCAAAAAGTCATCCCAGTGTGAAACTCGCGCCGGTGCGAGTTTTCTCATGTAAACATCCCCTTATTCTCTCTTTCAAGACGGTACTAACGCACACGTGTCGTAAAAAAAAGTTACAAAACTCCGGCCTTTTCTGGTACCAATCTGGCCGTTCCATTTCATACTTCCACAACGCCGCTTTTCAGGTACCCGTTATCTGCAGATGTAAGCAATGTGACCCTTGGCCAGCAAGCTGGTCATGTATCTATCACCAATCACTTCAACATTTTGAAAATGGTACCTCTTAAGAATGATCGTGAAATTTAGTATTCTTTCCACCAAGTCCAGCAACATCGTAACAGCTGTTCATGGCGTTTCAATTCCACGGTCTTATACACATAGCGCACAAATACCCTTAATTAATGAATACATGTTAAGCTAAAGTCTTCAAGTTGTGACTTTAGAAAGCAAAATGAACGCAGCTTCCTGTTTTAAGCACAGACTTAGTTTTCATTTCGCATGTCTTCACCATTTGCCACAAGAAACTACATTTGGTATTAAATTATTTATTTCATTCCAAAGTACTTTTACAAGCTCATCTTATACTTTTCACCTGCAGATTAAAAGCTTTGTACGACATTCGTCCACGAGCAGATGAAATCGAAATGATTTCAAAATATCAACAAGATAATCCAAAAGGTAAGACGGGATAACCTACGCAAATTTTTCTTTCAGACAGGCAGGAATGTATTTTATATATTTAGTCAAATTATTCCTGCATTTGATTGGTTCTTACTTATGATCTTTGGGAGGAGAGATAAATATAGATTACGTCATAGAACTTTTTTGGTTTCTTTATTATATAAAATACATACATTCCGTGTTGTACGTTTGTTCAGTAACAGATCACAGATGACGCCAAAATGTGGTAAGAACATCACTGACACACTTGTCTAACTCGTGTGCCACTTTTTTGTTTTTACACATTTTGGCGTCATCTGAAATCTATTACTGGACAGACGCACGGCAACATCGAAAATAGAAAGTGGAAAATAGTTTTCGAGTAAAAATCTACCTAACAACATTCTGTAACCGATTTATGTTTATACGCTTTTGCGTCTCTGAGATTAACGGATCTACTTTCTGTTCTCTGCTCGGTTTTTTTTCTTTTAGTTCCCCTAGACAAACCAGAGGAATTCTTACTTCAATTACATAAGATGGATCACTTTGCTGAACGAATGGAGTGCTGGCTAACCAGAAATAAATTCACGGAAACCTTGACTGCCATTGGTAAGGCCACGACTTCGTGAATGTAGGGGGAAGGGATAGGGTTAGCACAGTCGTTGCACGTGGGTTTGATTCTTACCCCTGGGGTATAATTGTATTTTTGCGTACATCAACGTCATGGGTACAAGCTTGTAATCACATTTTCTTGAGAGCGCATTTCGATTGCAGGAGGCAATAAGGGATGCTATTATACATACTCTTTTCTGATTGGCCGAAAGCGTACAGTGAATTTTCGAAATCAGCGCCGTGACATCATAACTGCAGATTATACAATTATCATGTCAAGGACTCTCAAGGTTACGGGTTATTACGTCATGTATGATTTCTAAGGGTAATCATGTCAACTTCGCGCGATTCGTGCTGCTTTCCGTCAGAGAAGAAGCAGAAACATGGCTTCCAAGTTTTTGCGTTCAACGTATAATAAAAACAATTATTAGATTCGGTTTTGTGATATCCAGAATAATAAAGGTCTCGGTAAGGGTTGTTAGCTTTAGCCCTCGGCTTCTGCTGATAACTCCTACCTCGACCTTGATTATTCTGGATATCACAAAAACCTCATCTAATAATTGTTTAAATTCGGTTAATTAAATACTTTCTTCTTTTCGTCTCCTTAGACAGAAGATTATCTGCAATATGCGAGGCTAGCAGTTTCCTTCGCACAAAGTAAGTATCCCTGGTCCCTAACAAAGATAACATAGCCATATGATTTGGTTAACAATTTGTATCAGTAACACCACCAGAGCAAACAACCCATTTTTTTAACTGAAAGTTCTTGTATTATTTCAGCGACGACTTGTCATTTGTTCTGTCCATAATCCTGACCCTTGGAAACTTCATGAATGGAGGAACGAACAGAGGACAAGCAGATGGGTTCCAGTTGAGCGTTCTTAATAAAATTAAAGACGTCAAAACACAGGTGCGTAAAGACCGCGAGAACGGATGTATGATTAATGTCACATAAATGCGCCTTGCCTTACTTAAAACGACTACATTTTCCCTCTCGAGGGAAAGATTCCTATATAAAAAGAACGGTGAACTCTTAGTATCTTTTAGGGGTTAAAACTGAACGATTTTGGCAACCTCGTTCCCAGGGCCTCTTCCCTGGCTAGGGGGAAAAGGCCCTAGGAACGAGTTTGCAATTTTGGTAATTCTTAGCGTGTTCAACCTCAAAGGTCCACAACGGAAAAAAATACTTTCAAGCCACGCCCAGAAAACAGGATCTCGGTACCTCGCATGGGCTCTTTTCAAAATCTCTGAAGAATGCCTTCGTCCTTTTTATATGAAAGTCCCGCCCCTGAGATTTTTTCTTTGTTTCTACCTTTTTAACCAAAGTAGCCACTTCGATGTCGAGTAAAAAGACGTTCCCCATTCGTCTGTTTCAATTGGTAAGCCGATAAAATTCAGTTACCTTATTCTATTGTAAATTTTGTTTCAGGACAATGAATCGAATCTTATGAAATACCTCGTGCAAGTCTACTGTGACAAGAGACATGGAGGCGAAAGAGGGGACTTTAACTTACCAGACCCTTACTCCATCCTCGCTGCTGCTCAGGTAAATTAATTTAATTTGATTTATGCGCATAATTAAGTTCCTTGTTTGTCAGCAGGCATCTAACGGTGTTACCAGTTCTATTGAGTTTTGAGCCAGCTACACGTAGCATCTACAAGGATGCTCATTACACGAAATCCTGCTCTAACATTTCTTTGACATCAGACTCCGTCACTTATTTTGATATAAATGTCGCGGTATTTTTAATGTTGGTTATATTCAGGGAAATTTGTATAAAATGTATATTTTAGAAGAAATATGCTTTCATCGAGAGAAATATTGACAAATTGGGGTCGTTCTAGACTATTGTGAATAGACGATGACAATTCAATCTTACCCGTGAGTGCAGAATGTAGTTTCTCCATGATCTTGCTAAACCATCCAATATGTCAAGCCAACATATAATGTAAAAGTAAATGAAATTTTTATTTACCAACGAGACTCTACAGTCTTCTAACGAACAACTTTAGAAATTTTTATGCGCATCGAGATCAGATTAGAAATTGCAGTGTTGATTTTTGAGGAGGGTAAAAAATGGAAAACCCGAAGAAAAACCTTCGAGCTAGGACGAGATCCAAACTCAACCCACTCTATATGACGCCTGATCAAGGATTCGATCCCAGGCCACATTGGTAGGAGGCGAACGCTGTCATCACTGCACCACTGTTGCTCCTAGAAATGTACCTAAGGGAGTAGAATCGCAAGCATTAGTTCCTAGGGCTTCCTACAAGAGTTATTAGCTAAAATAATTTCTCTCTTTCACAGGTTTCATTCAAGGATATCAAAGCAGGTAAATTTGATTTTTTTGTGTGATGGTATGTTACCTTTATGTTTCCTCCATCATTTCTTCTTCCAAAATTTAGATGGTCATGTTCTTCATTGGATTCCAAATCTCAGCATCTTCCTTGTTCTTTTTATTTCAGAACTGGCTGAAGCTAAGATATCGTTAGCAACCTGTAAGGCCAAGGTGAGTTGTTTAAGAGCAGTTCTTCTCCATTTGGCAACCTTAGTTTTTGGCCCAAATCATATTTCCAAGCATTTTTGTGTCCAAATTCCAATTTCATTTCCATCTTTGTTTGGTGATTCTCAGTCCCAGTGACACAAATCCCATTTTCGCAGCGAAAAAAACACAGGCGGCTTTAAGGGTATTGTTAATATCATTGAAATTTAAAAATAGTTCACAAAGAGACTTTCTTCTGTTTGCAGTCCGAAATGGTACTTGGAGTAGATAATCCAGAACATCGGGAGCCGTTTGAAAGTTTTGTGAAAGAATATCTGCAAACAGGTAAGAACATTTTAGCGATAATTTTTGTGGATGGAGAGCATTACTCTTGCTTTTCGGCAGCGGTTTTAACATTCTGAGCAAAACAGACCTCGCAACCTTTATGACGTTTATCAACAACTGAACTGGTTTCTGGCTACACTGTTCACCCTTTCGGAAAATCACCTGACACTTTCACCATTTTTATTCATTCCCGCAGGAGAAAAGGAGCTTTCTCGCCTACAAAAAAAGGTTCAAGCAACGACTGAGGATTTCAAGGAAGTGGTGGATTATTTCCAGTATACTGGCGAAGGAGAGGAGGTAATTATGTTTTTGTCGTACTCAGATCTCACTCTGCTTGACCTTTGGAGATCTGGGTTCAAAGATAAACCAAGTATTTTCTTCTACGATAACTGCAGAAATTCTCGCGCGCTTATTGGCTAATTTTCATTTACAAGTAGACAGACACATGAATTCATAATTTATGCCATGCGTCAACGAGCAAGAGCGGAAAATTTGACAATTTGTTATCGTAAAAAAAAACAAATTTACGTCAGCTTTTCAGCGTTTGTCCTGGTATTACGGTGAATTTCGTCATAACATTGTCAAAGTAGTCTGCGGATCCACGGCTACTTTGGCAGCGTTATGACGAAAATCGTGGTCAATAACAGGACATAACTGAAGTCAATTTGTTAACTCGTACAATTTTGTGTCACTGCGCGCGCTTTCACGAACCACCTTTTGCTGTCGTCGTTGTAACATTATTTAAAATTATTTTTTTCAGGTGACACCGCCATTGTTCTTCGGTATCTGGGGAAATTTCTTGGAGGTTTTCAAGAACTTTTGGAAGGTATAAAGCTTCTTATTTTGATGCATTCGATTTTTTTAATTATATTATTATTATCATTATTTTTATTGTCACACAAACTGTTTGCATCACTAATACTTTTAATACTTTGCGTCGAGTGTTAACGGATTTAATCATAGTTAATAGAGGGAACTGGTTAAGAAGCCCGGCAAACATCACAGGAGCCAACAAGGATGCCAAGATTTATGGTGGAAGGTCCACAACAGTGCACAATCTTTTGTTTTGCGCTCATGTAATCAAAACATTTTGATTGGATAGTTCCTTTGTCAATAGTAAACAACTATTGTGTTTTGTGCAGGGTCAAGGCCAAAAAATAGAACAAAAATATACAACAAAGAACTTTACTGAGTTTCAGAACCATTTCCCTCTATTAACTAGATTTAATAATATAACGCACATTGTGTTTAATAACCTTTTTATGATTAAAACACTTTTCCTGCTTTGGTTGCCGCTAAAATTTAATAAGATATCTTTTAATTTCAAAATCTTAACATGTAAAGTGGAATCCAAGATTTACAAGCTTAGGATTCTGAATTCTTCGGAATGCGTCGCATACTCATAAATCATTTATGAGTATGCGACGCATTCCGAAGAATTCAGAATCCTAAGCTTGTAAATCTTGGATTCCACTTTACATGTTAAGATTTTGAAATTAAAAGATATCTTATTAAATTTTAGCGGCAACCAAAGCAGGAAAAGTGTTTTAATCATAAAAAGGTTATTAAACACAATGTGCGTTATATTATTAAATCTAGTTAATAGAGGGAAATGGTTCTGAAACTCAGTAAAGTTCTTTGTTGTATATTTTTGTTCTATTTTTTGGCCTTGACCCTGCACAAAACACAATAGTTGTTTACTATTGACAAAGGAACTATCCAATCAAAATGTTTTGATTACATGAGCGCAAAACAAAAGATTGTGCACTGTTGTGGACCTTCCACCATAAATCTTGGCATCCTTGTTGGCTCCTGTGATGTTTGCCGGGCTTCTTAACCAGTTCCCTCTATTAACTATGATTAAATCCGTTAACACTCGACGCAAAGTATTAAAAGTATTAGTGATGCAAACAGTTTGTGTGACAATAAAAATAATGATAATAATAATATAATTAAAAAAATCGAATGCATCAAAATAAGAAGCTTTATACCTTCCAAAAGTTCTTGAAAACCTCCAAGAAATTTCCCCAGATACCGAAGAACAATGGCGGTGTCACCTGAAAAAAATAATTTTAAATAATGTTACAACGACGACAGCAAAAGGTGGTTCGTGAAAGCGCGCGCAGTGACACAAAATTGTACGAGTTAACAAATTGACTTCAGTTATGTCCTGTTATTGACCACGATTTTCGTCATAACGCTGCCAAAGTAGCCGTGGATCCGCAGACTACTTTGACAATGTTATGACGAAATTCACCGTAATACCAGGACAAACGCTGAAAAGCTGACGTAAATTTGTTTTTTTTTACGATAACAAATTGTCAAATTTTCCGCTCTTGCTCGTTGACGCATGGCATAATTATGAATTCATGTGTCTGTCTACTTGTAAATGAAAATTAGCCAATAAGCGCGCGAGAATTTCTGCAGTTATCGTAGAAGAAAATACTTGGTTTATCTTTGAACCCAGATCTCCAAAGGTCAAGCAGAGTGAGATCTGAGTACGACAAAAACATAATTACCTCCTCTCCTTCGCCAGTATACTGGAAATAATCCACCACTTCCTTGAAATCCTCAGTCGTTGCTTGAACCTTTTTTTGTAGGCGAGAAAGCTCCTTTTCTCCTGCGGGAATGAATAAAAATGGTGAAAGTGTCAGGTGATTTTCCGAAAGGGTGAACAGTGTAGCCAGAAACCAGTTCAGTTGTTGATAAACGTCATAAAGGTTGCGAGGTCTGTTTTGCTCAGAATGTTAAAACCGCTGCCGAAAAGCAAGAGTAATGCTCTCCATCCACAAAAATTATCGCTAAAATGTTCTTACCTGTTTGCAGATATTCTTTCACAAAACTTTCAAACGGCTCCCGATGTTCTGGATTATCTACTCCAAGTACCATTTCGGACTGCAAACAGAAGAAAGTCTCTTTGTGAACTATTTTTAAATTTCAATGATATTAACAATACCCTTAAAGCCGCCTGTGTTTTTTTCGCTGCGAAAATGGGATTTGTGTCACTGGGACTGAGAATCACCAAACAAAGATGGAAATGAAATTGGAATTTGGACACAAAAATGCTTGGAAATATGATTTGGGCCAAAAACTAAGGTTGCCAAATGGAGAAGAACTGCTCTTAAACAACTCACCTTGGCCTTACAGGTTGCTAACGATATCTTAGCTTCAGCCAGTTCTGAAATAAAAAGAACAAGGAAGATGCTGAGATTTGGAATCCAATGAAGAACATGACCATCTAAATTTTGGAAGAAGAAATGATGGAGGAAACATAAAGGTAACATACCATCACACAAAAAAATCAAATTTACCTGCTTTGATATCCTTGAATGAAACCTGTGAAAGAGAGAAATTATTTTAGCTAATAACTCTTGTAGGAAGCCCCTAGGAACTAATGCTTGCGATTCTACTCCCTTAGGTACATTTCTAGGAGCAACAGTGGTGCAGTGATGACAGCGTTCGCCTCCTACCAATGTGGCCTGGGATCGAATCCTTGATCAGGCGTCATATAGAGTGGGTTGAGTTTGGATCTCGTCCTAGCTCGAAGGTTTTTCTTCGGGTTTTCCATTTTTTACCCTCCTCAAAAATCAACACTGCAATTTCTAATCTGATCTCGATGCGCATAAAAATTTCTAAAGTTGTTCGTTAGAAGACTGTAGAGTCTCGTTGGTAAATAAAAATTTCATTTACTTTTACATTATATGTTGGCTTGACATATTGGATGGTTTAGCAAGATCATGGAGAAACTACATTCTGCACTCACGGGTAAGATTGAATTGTCATCGTCTATTCACAATAGTCTAGAACGACCCCAATTTGTCAATATTTCTCTCGATGAAAGCATATTTCTTCTAAAATATACATTTTATACAAATTTCCCTGAATATAACCAACATTAAAAATACCGCGACATTTATATCAAAATAAGTGACGGAGTCTGATGTCAAAGAAATGTTAGAGCAGGATTTCGTGTAATGAGCATCCTTGTAGATGCTACGTGTAGCTGGCTCAAAACTCAATAGAACTGGTAACACCGTTAGATGCCTGCTGACAAACAAGGAACTTAATTATGCGCATAAATCAAATTAAATTAATTTACCTGAGCAGCAGCGAGGATGGAGTAAGGGTCTGGTAAGTTAAAGTCCCCTCTTTCGCCTCCATGTCTCTTGTCACAGTAGACTTGCACGAGGTATTTCATAAGATTCGATTCATTGTCCTGAAACAAAATTTACAATAGAATAAGGTAACTGAATTTTATCGGCTTACCAATTGAAACAGACGAATGGGGAACGTCTTTTTACTCGACATCGAAGTGGCTACTTTGGTTAAAAAGGTAGAAACAAAGAAAAAATCTCAGGGGCGGGACTTTCATATAAAAAGGACGAAGGCATTCTTCAGAGATTTTGAAAAGAGCCCATGCGAGGTACCGAGATCCTGTTTTCTGGGCGTGGCTTGAAAGTATTTTTTTCCGTTGTGGACCTTTGAGGTTGAACACGCTAAGAATTACCAAAATTGCAAACTCGTTCCTAGGGCCTTTTCCCCCTAGCCAGGGAAGAGGCCCTGGGAACGAGGTTGCCAAAATCGTTCAGTTTTAACCCCTAAAAGATACTAAGAGTTCACCGTTCTTTTTATATAGGAATCTTTCCCTCGAGAGGGAAAATGTAGTCGTTTTAAGTAAGGCAAGGCGCATTTATGTGACATTAATCATACATCCGTTCTCGCGGTCTTTACGCACCTGTGTTTTGACGTCTTTAATTTTATTAAGAACGCTCAACTGGAACCCATCTGCTTGTCCTCTGTTCGTTCCTCCATTCATGAAGTTTCCAAGGGTCAGGATTATGGACAGAACAAATGACAAGTCGTCGCTGAAATAATACAAGAACTTTCAGTTAAAAAAATGGGTTGTTTGCTCTGGTGGTGTTACTGATACAAATTGTTAACCAAATCATATGGCTATGTTATCTTTGTTAGGGACCAGGGATACTTACTTTGTGCGAAGGAAACTGCTAGCCTCGCATATTGCAGATAATCTTCTGTCTAAGGAGACGAAAAGAAGAAAGTATTTAATTAACCGAATTTAAACAATTATTAGATGAGGTTTTTGTGATATCCAGAATAATCAAGGTCGAGGTAGGAGTTATCAGCAGAAGCCGAGGGCTAAAGCTAACAACCCTTACCGAGACCTTTATTATTCTGGATATCACAAAACCGAATCTAATAATTGTTTTTATTATACGTTGAACGCAAAAACTTGGAAGCCATGTTTCTGCTTCTTCTCTGACGGAAAGCAGCACGAATCGCGCGAAGTTGACATGATTACCCTTAGAAATCATACATGACGTAATAACCCGTAACCTTGAGAGTCCTTGACATGATAATTGTATAATCTGCAGTTATGATGTCACGGCGCTGATTTCGAAAATTCACTGTACGCTTTCGGCCAATCAGAAAAGAGTATGTATAATAGCATCCCTTATTGCCTCCTGCAATCGAAATGCGCTCTCAAGAAAATGTGATTACAAGCTTGTACCCATGACGTTGATGTACGCAAAAATACAATTATACCCCAGGGGTAAGAATCAAACCCACGTGCAACGACTGTGCTAACCCTATCCCTTCCCCCTACATTCACGAAGTCGTGGCCTTACCAATGGCAGTCAAGGTTTCCGTGAATTTATTTCTGGTTAGCCAGCACTCCATTCGTTCAGCAAAGTGATCCATCTTATGTAATTGAAGTAAGAATTCCTCTGGTTTGTCTAGGGGAACTAAAAGAAAAAAAACCGAGCAGAGAACAGAAAGTAGATCCGTTAATCTCAGAGACGCAAAAGCGTATAAACATAAATCGGTTACAGAATGTTGTTAGGTAGATTTTTACTCGAAAACTATTTTCCACTTTCTATTTTCGATGTTGCCGTGCGTCTGTCCAGTAATAGATTTCAGATGACGCCAAAATGTGTAAAAACAAAAAAGTGGCACACGAGTTAGACAAGTGTGTCAGTGATGTTCTTACCACATTTTGGCGTCATCTGTGATCTGTTACTGAACAAACGTACAACACGGAATGTATGTATTTTATATAATAAAGAAACCAAAAAAGTTCTATGACGTAATCTATATTTATCTCTCCTCCCAAAGATCATAAGTAAGAACCAATCAAATGCAGGAATAATTTGACTAAATATATAAAATACATTCCTGCCTGTCTGAAAGAAAAATTTGCGTAGGTTATCCCGTCTTACCTTTTGGATTATCTTGTTGATATTTTGAAATCATTTCGATTTCATCTGCTCGTGGACGAATGTCGTACAAAGCTTTTAATCTGCAGGTGAAAAGTATAAGATGAGCTTGTAAAAGTACTTTGGAATGAAATAAATAATTTAATACCAAATGTAGTTTCTTGTGGCAAATGGTGAAGACATGCGAAATGAAAACTAAGTCTGTGCTTAAAACAGGAAGCTGCGTTCATTTTGCTTTCTAAAGTCACAACTTGAAGACTTTAGCTTAACATGTATTCATTAATTAAGGGTATTTGTGCGCTATGTGTATAAGACCGTGGAATTGAAACGCCATGAACAGCTGTTACGATGTTGCTGGACTTGGTGGAAAGAATACTAAATTTCACGATCATTCTTAAGAGGTACCATTTTCAAAATGTTGAAGTGATTGGTGATAGATACATGACCAGCTTGCTGGCCAAGGGTCACATTGCTTACATCTGCAGATAACGGGTACCTGAAAAGCGGCGTTGTGGAAGTATGAAATGGAACGGCCAGATTGGTACCAGAAAAGGCCGGAGTTTTGTAACTTTTTTTTACGACACGTGTGCGTTAGTACCGTCTTGAAAGAGAGAATAAGGGGATGTTTACATGAGAAAACTCGCACCGGCGCGAGTTTCACACTGGGATGACTTTTTGATTTCGTATCGCGTTTACATGATGACTGGGTCATTTCATATCTTGTTATTTAACGGTACATTTCATGTTGATAAAATACACGTTTGGTTCAAAATCGCAAACATTACGCATGCGTTACCCGTTCCAGTCTACCGGCAGACCGATTTCACACCGAAATCAGGGCTCGAAAAAACCCCCGTCCGGTCGTCCGGGACAAGTAGATTTTCCTTTCGGGCAAGTAACTTTCACTCCTTCCTTGCCCAACGGGCAAGGACCCAGGCAAGCCGTTCACTGACTAAATTTTTGATAACGATTTTGAGAAGAAAAGGTATTAATAAGCTTTAGGCCCAAGGGTAATCAACTGTTTAGATGAAGTTTGACGAAAATTACAATTTATAGCGTTGTTTTGTTGATTGCGTGATGCGCGCTCTCGGCTCGGAAGTGGTTGCCTAGCACGTGATCAAAATCTTCCCTGATCAAATTTCTTTCCAGGATAAAAATAGCCGCCGCGTTGGGAACGAAAACCGCCGTGTTTATTTCTTAATTCTAGCAATTTTCTGCGAGAATGTTTCGGTTTCTCTCTACAAAACTTAACTCAACAGCGATATATTAATTAAAACTGTAGAAATTGTACGCGAAAACTGAGAAGTGGCATATTTCTACCGCGAAAACGAAGCCAGCTTTTTTGATACTACTACCGAAACAGGTAGACCGCGAATTCAAAGACAAGCGTGGCGGTTGACTTCGGCGGCAAACGTCTACGATTTTGGTCACGTGGCTTTGTTTCTCACGAGAAAAAGGTGAACGCATGTGGTCACATTCCAGTGCGTGATTTAACAATGGCGTATTCTGTAAACTGCAAAAGGCGAACTCTGACGCGGGAAATCCATACATGAAAGCTTAAGAGGAAGCATTTTAGACTCCATCATTGCAGAATGCAAAAGAAAACTTTCAGTTGAAGTATTTGGGGCTTCCACGAAAATGGTTGACTCCGAAACTCCGAATTGCGAACAACAAGCTGTACCAGCGAAGTCAGCAAGGAGAAAGGAATGTGACCACGTGCGTTCAGCTTTTCGACTTGACAAGTAAAGCCACGTGACCGAAATCGTTAACGTTTGGCGCCACAATCAACTGTCACTCTTTTCTTTGAATTCGCGGTCTACCTGTTTCGGTAGTAAGAGCCAGGTAAATCTCTGTTCTCAGCGAAACATGCAAGTTGGGCGCCTCTGCACTAAATAAAAAGTGTTATATTATTAAAAAGAAATGGATAAGTAAGTCACCAAAATACTTTCAGAGTTCCTGGAAGATGACTTACAATAGTGTTTCTTTCAAACGAAGACGTTTTCCCTCGATTGAAACTATTTTCATTCACAAAAGTGAAAAAATGTGCTCTCGCCGGCTTTTCAAGATATTCTGCATGTGTCAAAACTGAGGTGGGAAAGCGATTTGTTATTAATTTCTCGCGCTTCCCTTGACCATGATTTTGTAGAGCTACAGAAAATGCAGTTTAACGTTAATGGAGTCGAACACGATCTTCGTCTAATTGAACGAATTGAGTCGAGGCTGTATAATGTTCAAGACACCCAGCGTGTATTACATTAAAATCAATTCTTGGGTTCATGAATTATTAATGAGTTTGAAAACTTGGGCAAGCGGGGAAGTGCCCCGGGCAAGCAAAACTTAGGGGTTACTTGCCCAACGGGCAAGGTGGAATTCAAATATTTTTCGAGCCCTGCGAAATGGGTGGTCGTTTCGCATTTACATGATACCGTTGCGAGATTTCGTACCGGAGTGAAATTCTCGCCCCGGTGCGAGAACCGGGGTGAACTCACGCCGGGGTGACTCGCGTCGGCATAACATTTTGTGGTGGTATCATATAAACAAATATAGAGCCATGAGAGGGAATCGGAGTGAACTCGCTCCGGGGCGAAAGTCGCCCCGGTGTCATATAAACACCCCCTATACTTGTGCGAATGTGGTACGTCATGTATGTAGCCTTACCCGTCCATGTCAATGACAGAGGTATCCATTTTGTAGATGGCGTCTCTGATGTCCTCCAGTTGACAGCTCAGGCTGCTCATGATAATGCCAATAGTTTGAGATCGGCCATTATCAAGCAGCTTAGCGGCCTAGAAATGAGCAAGATACATCAAGGATGAGAATACCACAAGGTAGTCAAGTGGTCAAGTTTACCTCAGGCGTAAGTGTCCGCCCATCACGATACAACATATTCCGGTTTCTGAAGCATTAAACGAGCAGGGATATTGTTACCCCACTCAGGATAGGACGCACTTAGCCTGCAAACAGACCCATGGCGAGGGCGGAAACAAAAGAATGAGCTAAGCGATCGGGGCGAGACATGGAAGCCTGTAGGATCGATTACAAGCCGCTGTTCGGGAAAGGAGTCCGCTTCTCCCCCGAAGCCCCGAAGGTCTTCTCGAGAAGGAACGTAGACCAGACACAAGAGAGCGGAGGAGCCTGTTTGCAGGCTAGGATGCATTGAATGGTTTAACCAGTGGTATCCAATTAACCAGATGTACCCATTTATCCACTAGGCTCGATTACCAGGCGCTGTTTGGAAAGAAGCCCGTGCCCGTCCCCCCGACTCCCCTTCCATCCTCCCAGGTGGGAACGTAGGCCGGACTCAAGTGAGCGGTGGAAATCGAGCCTGTGTATGCGAGTGAGTAGAGAGAGGCACTGTAAAATTGTTGCCGTAGCTTGCTCAAGAAAACAAGGCAATCACCCTGGCCGAGAGCCGACAGTACCCGGGCCGTCAATCAGAAATCTACCGCGTTAAACATTAAGCCAGTGCACTTCACACAGTCAAGAAATTGGAAAAGATACAGATGTTAGAACCAAGACAAAGTTCTGACGATAAACACTTACATGTGGACCTTTAGAATGAGTGAAGTGGCTGTCATCTTTAAGAGTGCTCCTCCTATCACACTTGGACTTCTTCTTGCTTTTGCGACCAAACAACCTGCACAGAAAATAGACAATTGTTCCGTTCAAGTTCTCTCTTATTCTGGCATCTGAAAAGCCATGAGCCTTTTCTGATGCATTTTGGCACTTGCATAGGGTATGAATTTCGTGCACACTACCAGCAGACGCAAAACAGAAAAATATTTCATACTTTTGGAATTCTTTTTTGTTAAAATCCATCTCGTTCACGTGTTTCCAAATGCTGTTCGTGGGTTTGTTGTTGTTTAAGTCACCACCATCTTGTTCATCTGAAACAAATTAAAACACAGAGTTTCCATACCACGCTAGGCTTTAAAAAATTTTCATTCATTCATGTTCATGTTCTCAAACGTGAGTCCAAAGAAGACTGCAAACCGCGATCGTTATACTGATTTCTCTGTAGCTTGTCTCGCACAAGAATCGCCAATGGTTCCCAAGCAGGGAGTGTTTTCCCTAGAAATCGAAAACAGAGCATGTCGCAGGGCACAAAACATAGGGCATGTGTTACGTTCTTAGGCAAGACATTGTTTTGTGTATTTTAACTGAAACCAACCTGATATTAATATTCTTGTCCAAAACAGTGGTTTCATTTCCACATCTGGTTTGATGGCAGCTTTCTTCGGCTTGGCTCCCCCTGCAAGGCGACGTGCACCAGGGACCATTGGAGGTGGCGGGGGAGGCGGCCCGCCACCAGGAAGCGGAGGAGGTGGTGGAGGAAGACTCATGGACCCAGGTGGTGGTGGAGGTGGTGGAGCAGGGGGCCCTGGTGGAGCAGGAGGAGGAGGTGGCGCTGGTGGAGGAGGCGACAAACTGGACACGGAACTCGATCTAGAGAGATCTGAAGATGTTTCACTCCCTGCTGTACCTTCGGAGGTTGTCATCTCTTTTGCTTGTTCAATTTGATGTTTCATCTCTTTTATCGTTTCTTGGTATTTAGTTATCTCTGCTACATGCTCAGCTTTGATCCGTTCAATTTCTTTTTTGAGGAATTCCGCGGTTTCTTTGTCCGATTCTACTGTCGTGGGTTGATCAACTTTTGATGTCTTAGCAGATGTAATCACTTCATTTGTCTTCCCATCATGGACACCATTGACCATTTTAATCGGTGAGCTTTTTAGCACCGTAGTAAGACCGCTCTCTTCCACTTCTTTGTGATTAATAAATGGCGAAGCTTTTATAGATGGCGTAATTATATCAGCCTTTTTACCAGTATTTTCCTCTTCAATGGTCTTTTCGGGAACGCCCTCGGGACCAATCTTCCTTCCCTGAACAATCACCGGAGCTTTGGCCACGTAGGATTGCGTGACGGGCGTCACCTGGGTGACTTTCCCTTCTTGTACGGCTTTTTTCAACGGAACCACTTCTCCGTTTTGATGGGCAATCGGTTTAGCTACGTCAGTCACTAAACCAGTTTGAGCCTGTTGAACCTGTGGGGCTTTGTGCACAGACCGTTGTAGCGTTGAAGACTTTATGGAATGATCGGTCACAGAACCGGTTTGAACCAGTTTAACCTGCGGAGTCTTTTGGAGTGACTGCTGAGTGGATGATGGTGGTTTAGCATCGGCTTTAGAATTTTCTTCCTTAGCTTGATCATTACCGCTTTTTCTTTCATTGTTATTCATGTTGGGATGCCCATTTGTTTCTGTTTTCTCTTCTTTTCATCCTCACATTTGCTATCCTGGGTATTTTGAGTACTGAACGATTGATCCCGTTCAAGAAGGGCTGCCAATCCTCTGGAGAGAGATTTAGTCGCATTTGTCTTCTTGTCAGTGTCTGCATCCTCATAAACCTTATTTTGAGTAGCGCGTGAAATAGGGTTGAATTCCCTCCTGGGTACCCCTCCTGGTCTGGCTGTTTTCTTTAAGTTAGGAGTCACCCATGTAGGTTTAGCTTCTTCTTTTTGCGTTTTGTTGAGGCGCTGTAAGAACAAATTACAGTAAATAGGAAACTCGTAAGCCTGTCTAGAATACACTCCATACATAAGTAAGTTTTTTTCTTGGACAGCACTTTAGTTTTTTTCAGGAAGGTTAGAGTGGCACAAAGTTTATTATTATTATTATTATTATTATTATTATTATTATTATTATTGTTCTTCTTCTTCTTCTTCTTCTTTTTCTTCTTCTTCTTCTTCTTCTTATTATTATTATTATTATTATTATTATTATTATTATTATTATTAAGCCAAAGTACACAGGATAAGTCATGGGTGAGAAATCAAAGTTGAGGTAAATTTTTCACAGGTCAGTTTCTAAAGTTAAAATTTGCGATACGTCACCCGGTTTGAGCCTTGCCAGAAATCAGCCGGCCATGAACAAAATAACACTAATGACATTTTGACACTAATCTGGATTATCCTATATGGGAGGGGTGCGCGGATGGGTGAGGGGGTGGTGTCGTGGCCAATCATGAGCCTGCTTGTTATAATTTGATTACAACATAATAAAGACGTCACCTGTGTTCTTGAATTGACGGTGGTCGCCATGTTGTTTGTTGATTGCGAGATTTCAGCCCAATAAAACAACTGTGAACCGTCTTCAAACAGTCGAGATCTGCCAATACTTTTGATGAATCCTTCTTTGAGGACGCCCTGAAGAAGCTCTGTCGCCTTTTCTCGAGTGGAATATCTTTCTGGCGATTTTCTACTACCCTGTCAACCAAACTTGATCCTTCAAACACCTTCTTGTAAGTGATGCCTCCCCAAGTCTTTGGAAATACCTTAAACAAAGAAGAACAGCGTGATTAGAAAATGCCGCATGGTCAATGGTTTGCTCACAAAATGAAAACTTTCGTTGGTGCAATCGTGTAAGAGAACACGTAAACAAGACACTGACTTACAGTGTACTTGACTTAAGGTTCAACTGCAATAACCCAAAATGCACCTTCTCATCTATTTTAAGGCCCGGCGAAATTTGATCTTCGCCAGAAATTTGACGAAATGCGCACTGTGACAGACAAAAATACAGGGTGTTTCTCGACCAGACCGGCAAGCTAACCTGCTATGAGTGCACGCCGATATATATAAGTGAGAAACAGGAAAAGTCACTTCCGACCAGGCTAGAACTCGAGGCGTATCTGGTAATAGGGTTAACAAACAGACGACTATCACATCAAAGAAGCGAAAACAGAAAACAGAATGGCTATCCCAACATGATTAACAATGCAAGGGAACAGCGGAATCGGTCAAGCTAACGACTAGAAGAAAATCTCTAAGAGCACGATGGTCGTGTGTATAACACGAATCCACCATCATCCACTCAGCAGGTTCACTCCAAAGACTCCGCAGGTTAAACTGGTTTCAAACCCCGGTTCTGGCATGAGCACGTCCTTCCATTAAGTCTTCAACGCTACAACGGGCTGTGCACAAAGCCCCACAGGTTTCAGCTCAGGCTACCAACTGGTTTAGTGACTGACGTAGCTAAACCGATTGTGCACCATCAAAACGGAGAAGTGGGTTCTCGTTGAACAACACAAGAGCCGGTACAAGAATGGAAAGTCCACCCGGTGACGCTCGCGTACACGCAATCCCTACAGTGCCAAAGCGCTCCGGTGATTGTTCAGGGAAGGAAGATTGGTCCGCGAGGCCGTTCCCGAAAAGACCATTGAAGAGGAAACTACTGGTAAAAAGGCTGAGTATAATTACGCCATCTATAAAAGCTTCGCCATTTATTAATCACAAAGAGTGGAAGAGAGCGGTCTTACTACGGTGCTAAAAAGCTCACCGATTAAAATGGTCAATGGTGTCCATGATGGGAAGACAATGAAGTGATTAATGCTAGAATTCAGGATCAACC
>JAHPZR010036550.1:0-19967 GCA_019787425.1 Platygyra sinensis
TCATCGACGACGGCATCGATAAATGGGCGAATCTTCCAGCGGAAAGTTAATCGAATGTGTATTTCGTTGCGAACTCAAGCCGTTTAATTTAGCTCTAGAGCAGCATCGATAGAACGGGCTATTTTAATGTTTAGGTTTCAAGAAGAGCAGAAATTAACAGGGAAAAAGAGGGACTGACATCGTAGCGCTTTCACCGCTTGGGCTAAAAATGTATAAGCCAGCGTCGAACCAGCGGATTTCATTGACAAAGTTTCAGCGATCCAACGACTTATCGGTTGAGCTACGAATGTTAATATGCCAAACCCGGTGAAATTTTGTGTATCTATAAGCTGAAGAATTTGTCTGCGTGGCATGCCTGTATGTTTTCACGTCATTCAGCGAAGTGATCGTAAAATCGATGATCATGATGACGAACAGGAGAAACAATTTGCAGAAGATTGTTTCAATTAACAAAAAAACCGTCCAGTACGGGTTGTCAAGTAAACAGGAAAAATGTCGAAGCCAGCATTTGAAGCAGCAGATCTGACTAGCATTGTTCGGCGGCTTAAATCTACAAATAGGTCTTTCCTGTTAACAAAAAGATAATAAAAAGAAGAGTAAAAAAAAAAAGAAAGCAAAAAAAAAAAAAATTCAGGATTTGAACCGACACCCTACGAGAAGACTCCTTCACTAACACGCGCTCTAATCAGCTGCGCCACGTAACACGTACCGGTTGTCGCGTGCATATTGAAATAATCATTTCCTTTGTTTCGCTTCATTGCACACCATTCAACGATTCTTCGATATTTTGGCCTCGTTTTTCTCGAAAACGAAAAGCAAATTGGCAAAAAAAACAGCAACGCATTGTTAAGTAAGTAAATCCAAGGCCATATGCAAAAAATTGGGCACTTTTGACGAAAAAAAAAATTTAACCGAAATAGTCACTTAGGAGGTTTTTACACTAGCATCTTCAATTGTAAGTATACAGAATCGCAAGCCTTCCGGATAAGGACTTACAAAAAGTGTTTTTGTTGATTTTTACTGCAATGATATATATGTGACCTTCCACAGGAAACATACATTGGGCCATTCCATTTTTTATCCGCACCCCCCTATTGAGGGCCTATTTTTTCTGGGGGGGAGGGGGGGTCTTTCCAAGAGAAAGAAAAATCCAGAGGGGGTCAGAAAATCCAGAGGGGGCAAGAAAAATTCTGAGGGGGTCAAATCGTTTTCGTCGTTCTCGTTTTATGACTTAAAAAATCAAAAGAAGAAGAGTAGTAGCTAGTAGTGGCCTAACAAACGATCAAGAATACTTTAGGGGGGGGGGGGGGTCCAACGGATCTTTAAAAATACCGAGCCAGAAATTTTACACCCAAAAAATACCTAAGAGGCTTTAAATATAATCCAAAGAGAATTAACATATCACAGAAATCTGGAGAATTCTAAAAATCAACATTTTAATAATACTTTCCATGCATGTTACATGAAGTTCAAGTGTTGACTTTTCGTGAACACTACATGAAGTATTGAAACGCACGTCTGAAGCGTTTGCCGAATGTTTTGATCCCTAATAGATTTAAACTTACCAAATTATGCTGTTTGGGTTTAACCTGAAACACAGCACAAGAAAATAAAGAGTTTTTTTTTTTTTAAATTCCAAGTTGACTATCTTTTACAGTAGGTATTTCCTGTGAGATTTGGTGCTCTGACCAAGAGACCGTGCATTATTTGCAAACAAGAGTGAAAAACAATGAGTCAGCGATTTGGAAGAGGGGGAAAGTATACTCAAGACTGACCTTTGAAGTTTCTTTGTTGTATTCTTTGAATTCTTTTTCCTAGAAATGGTGGATTTTCCATAGCCTGCATTGCAGTCAAAACTAAATGTTGGGTTAGTTGTGACGCACATTTAATCACAGGGAGAAGAGGAGCCAATATTGACTCTTGCGAATAAAAATATTCAATGTTTATTCATGTATATTGTATCGCGTGAACGTCCGATCGATCGCGGTAATCTTTTTCAGCAGGATATCGTGTTTCCCGCAAACCGACTGACTGTGGGTGCCACATGATCGTTTCTGCTCGGCACTTCGGCCTCGTTCGGAAAGCTTCGCTTTCCTTTCGTTACGCGTCGGGCAACGAAAAGCGTTACCCGCTGGGTTCGTGTAATGAACATAAAGCGATACCCACTGGGCTTTAACCGTCGCATAAACAAATAGATCGGATAACACAAGACCAAACGCAAGCCAGACAAGCTCCCCGAGACAAGCGCCACGATATAAATCGAATTTCGGCAAAGGTTAAAATTTGGCTCCTCTGCTCCCTGTGACATTATGTTCACAAAAATTGTTGTCCTCTGCTCGGACGCACTTGAAAACTCCAGATTAGTTAAAAAAAAACATACACCGCAGTTTGTATTTGCAAGCCCACACAAAAATCTGTCAGCTTTGAAGTTTGGTACGGCTTGACAAATTCTGGTAGGGGAAAAAAAAAAAACTAGTAGAACGGAACTGATGACATTATTTTTGCAAAATAAACATAAATTCGCGGTACCTTTTATTTGACGGCGGTATTTATTTTGTAATTCATAATTTTGCCGCGAAGTCTGTTTTTCGATCGCAACCACAGGGTTCAGACCAAAGCGCCTGATTTAGCGCTGGGCCGGCCCCTATCGTACACCATGCAACATCCGCAGACAGCATGCAATGTTTGCAGGCGTTACCGGTACCCGTCGTCGGAAAGCTTCGGAAATCGTCGCCCTTCGGGGAAGAAAGATTTCGCCCTCATTACGGAGCTGAAGTGAAGTGCAGACAAATTTATCTCCCGTAAACAAGACAACAACTTTATTAAGTATTTTCGTATTACATGTCAGTAGGAAAGATGAATTTTAAAAATATAGAAATCATCGAAAAGTGTATTATACAAATATTTTTTTTTGGACAATAAAAGTTCATCAGCCACGAACAATGTAAGTAAAACAAATTATTTTTTAAAATTAGGAAGGCGATTTTTTAAAAAAATATAAATAATCATCGAAAAATTAAGTATTCACATTTTTTTTTTGGTAATAAAAGTTGACCAGCCACGAACAATGTAATTATCACAAACTATTTATAAATAAGGAATCATTTGGAGGTTATTTGAGACATCTTTTTGATGAGACAATTAATTAATAAGTGTCAATAGTACAAAAATCATTCCTTGGTATCGTCTTTACTTTTTTCAAACAGCTCTTTAAGCTGGTTCTTTTTTACCGAGAGCACTTTGCTCATGGCTTCTTGAGCCTTGCTCAACTCCCGGTAATGTAACTTGTGGGATTCACGGCGTTCCTCCATTTC
Source organism: Platygyra sinensis (assembly GCA_019787425.1). Taxonomy (NCBI): domain Eukaryota; kingdom Metazoa; phylum Cnidaria; class Anthozoa; order Scleractinia; family Merulinidae; genus Platygyra; species Platygyra sinensis. The sequence continues at coordinate 3,315 of JAHPZR010036550.1, forward strand.
TTTCTTTACTTGCTGAAACCCCGTCCCTCTTTGATCTTTATGTAGAAGTTGACTGATACTCAATTCTTTCAGTTTGTCTCTGCTTCTTGTCAGTGACGCAATTGCTAACTCCAAGCGCCTGACGTTTTTGGATAGTGTTTGTTCCTTGATTGTATTAATAGACCCCAAAAACGCCTCCAGATCCGGATATTTTCCAATAATTTCTTTGATGGATTTTGTGGTTTCCTTTTCTTCTTCTAGCATTTTGGCTGCCTTGTGGAGTCGCCATTCCTCGTGCAATCTCTGATCAATCGCCTCTCCCCGCAACATATTATTCTGAGGATCCTCGCACAGCTCCTTTGCCTTCTCATTCCACCATTCTCTTCTTTCCTTTTCTGTCCCGGTGGATCTGAGAATGTCATCCTCAGAGTATATGTGGACGCCCTTCCTTGCCGCCGCTGTAGCGTATCGTGCGGTTGGTGAGGATTTTGCTCCAAAGAAGCTGGTTAGTGTGCGCTGTACAGATGGCTTTGCCGGTGGCTTCTCGTTTCCGCCTGAAGATGTGCTCGGTGAAGATAAACGATCTTCTGTTTCTGTGTCACGTGTTGGTGATTCTTCACCGGGACTTTCAGAGCGGTCTACTTCTTCAGCCTTTCTCTTGGAAGCACCCTGAGCGCTAAGCGTTTTCCGTATCTTTACGACATTCTCTGTATGAAAGGCTTCTGTCAAAGCCATCTTGGTTTCCTGTACACGGCTGATTGGCGGTCCCCACTTGGAAAGAAAGTGAAACTGCTCGGGAACCAGTTCTTTTACTTCTTCTAATATTTGATTTCGGACATCACACAGTTTAGCAGTAACATCGTCGATGAAGATGACGGCTATACTCGAACAACTCTCTAGTTGTATTTCTACAGGCGTCATGTCTTGTATCGAAAAAAAGCTCACAAAATGTTCTGGTATTGTTTACACCTTCATCCGGGTATGTCCTGGACAAAGTAGTGACGGATCAATTAGAATTAGGGGTGCTGGTGTGAGAAATTTGTCGCAGCAGGATTTTTTTGCTTCCGTTGTGTGAATTCGTTTTTAGGCACAACCTCTCGCAGAAGTAATGAGTTGAAAGAAAATTACATTGTCTCGTGGAGTAAAATTGAACTACAACAGTGTATGTATAAACTTCTTGAATGCAACCAAGAAATAAACATCGTTGACATTGTTGTTTGTCTCTTATGGTAGCCTGCGAACTGGCTTCCGAGTGAGAGCGTGGGAAAATAAATATCTAGCGAGCGAAGTGAGCCGGGCGCAGCAGTTTGTTTATCGCAACTTTTCCACTGGAGAGCCTGTTAGCAGGCTTATTCTTGATTTTTTATTAATGTTGGGTAATTTGTTTCCCAGTGTTGCGGTGTTCAGAACCCCCAAGCCCTCTATCTTGATTTTTTGTAAACCCCTAGAAACCCTCTAGCTAGTACGTTTATCCTATTTATGCTTGGCATGCTACATTTTTCCAGATTTTTGGATATTTATTCTGAACATACTCTGCCATCTAAGAACAGTGAGAGTATAATTAACAATTTACAAAAATAGTAAAAATAGTAAATACAGAGCGATGGATTTAATACCGGATGTAGCCCTCCTCAGAATTTTTTCTTTTATTGTTTTCAAACGATGAATGGTTTTGCGTATTGTGTCATGTGGAAGAGGTTCCGAAATTGGTTAGAACATCTGGAGAGTAGAGATCATAATTTTACAGGTAATATTAAGAGAGAAATCCTATGCATTTCTTTGAAGATGATTTACGGCTCTTGAAATTATGCTGCCGATGAAAAAGCATCTCCTGTTGTTTTATTTTCACTACCAATACTTATACTAACATAACTAGCGTATGAATTTTGACTTAAGCAAGTGAAATCTTTTTGAAATCATCATGTACAAGATATTCTTTGACTTTGTTTAAAAACTACATCATGTAACAAAAGTCTTATAACATTAAAATTGTATAATCTACGACTCTTATGCGCCAAGTTTCCATGAGAATTGAGCAAACATTAACTTCGAAAAATAGACCAAAAAGAATAACTACAGATATATGTTTGTATACTTATTTTAAAATCCATACACTCTAAGTTCCAGTCATTTTTAAGGAGTATGGTTTACATTCCAGCAAATATTTAAACGTGGCCTCCTGTTTTTTATTTGATCCACGCATTCTTCGGAGACGTTTGTTTCGCATACACAAATATATGTCAAGCTCTGTAAGCTATCCACAATGACTGCGAATGTACTGTTATCCACAAAGGCGTATGGAATTAACAGGGTTGAAAATAAACAGTTATTTCTCATGATCTCCATGATATCCTCATGGGTGAAGAAGTAGCCTTCCTGACAGTCGAGTACTCTTAGTGTCGGACAGGCTTTCACGACTGAAAGAACTCCATTCCTGCCGAATCCGCTAACACCTTCAGGGGGGAAGCCAATGTAGTGAAGTTTCTTTAGGGCGACTATCTCTGGAATGCAAGACTCTGAGATTTCAGTGTCGACTAGGTGAAGCTCTTCCAGCTCTTTGGATGCCTTGAGAATGCTTTGCAAAATTCCGTCAGTGACCCTGGTCCCAGACAAGTTGAGGCGACGAAGCCTACTCAGTCCGCCTAACAACACACACAAGCCATCTAGAAAGCGGCAGTTTAACAGGTCTACTGCAACTAGCTTTTTGGCAGCGGCGAAGAGAGACGATAGTTTGCGATCTTCGCTGTAATTTCTGCTTAAGGAAATTTGTTCCAACAAGGTACGATGGTACATCAGATTACTCCACCTCCTGGATACCGTTCGCAACAGAATTCGCTCCATGAAATGGAAGAACGAGAAGATTCTAAGAAGAATTTCGTCAGGAAGGTTGTCCATGTCAAACAGCCTTGACACGAGCGACACGTGAATGAGGGGAAGGACTTAGGACTGATTATCAAAAGTGAGAAATTATCACGAAAATTAGCGGTATCCGGTCACTGGCCAATTAAGATGTGAACAATAGAAATCATTTGTTTGGGATACAAATCTGACACGTTGTTACATTCGACCAAGAAAAATCTCTTTGTGTGTCAAAGAGAGGGCCATTTGGCATTTTAGTTGCTCATTTGATGTGTACCATTACAGTGAACAAATTCTCATCTTGGTGATCTGAGAGTGTGAGATAAATGCACATGTACACCATGTATTTACGGCTTTTCAAACATTTTGAGTTTTCTTTGGCATGTTCTTTTTTCAACTAGCAAGTTGCTCAAACATTCTTGGCACGAGCAACACGTGAATGAAGGGAAGGACTTACTACCGAATTAATACTAAGTGAGAAATTATCACAAAAATTAGCGGTATCCGGTCACTGGCCAATTAAGATGTGAACAAAAATAAATCATTTGTTTGGGATACACAGCTGACACGTTGATAGATTCGACCAAGAAAAATATTTTTGTGTGTCAAAGAGAGGGCCATTTGGCGTTTAAGTTGATTACCATTACGGTGAACAAATTCTCATCTTGGTGATCTGAGAGTGTGAGATAAATGCCTATTTACACCACGGCTTTTTGAACTTTTCAGTTGAGTTTTCTTTGGCATGTTCTTTTTTCAACTAGCTTTTTGCTCAAGTTCCCGCATACTTATAAAAGACAGTTAGGGAGAAATAAAACGACTTGTATTGATTCACGTAACAAAGCGCTTCACTCGCCATCTGTGTTTATTTTCTCACGCTATTATATTAAAAGATTGCTTGTACGTGATCTCCCAGCGGTAATCGGCGTTGCATCACATTCTGGCACTCAACTCTGGTGTGAGTGCCAGAATGCCCGTGTGTAAGTTTCTGCTTGAACGTGTTGTTTGATCCGTTTGTACATTTTCTTTACCCATTTTATCTGTTGTTGTTACCCATTATATCTGTTGTATATCTGTTGGTGTCGTAAAATGCCGCTCATTCATATCACTCTGGAAAGCGGAGTTAGTCTCGCATTCATTATGTTAGAAAAATCGGGCTGCCTGCTGAAAGACGTACGCAAACAGATGCGGGAAGAAGTAGATGACCTGGTTCCACAGGAATTCAATTTTATTTCTATTTGGGGGCCACCGTTAAGCAAGGTACAGGAGGCGAAGATGAGTATAAAAGATGCCCTTCATGATGGTAACAAGCTGGTTATTTGAATATTTACGAAGAGGAAGGCCAACGAAATTGATGAGGGCGATAATAAAAATAACTGTGGTTTGACAACATCAAGTCCAGGGAGGCCACCTGCTAAGAAGGCGGTGAAGAAAACTTGGGAACATTTTTTTTCGAACGAATCTGTTGCAAAAAAAACGGAGCAAAACGAAACTGTTAAAAGGAAAAGTTTTCCTTTTCCTCCAATCAAAATGAACCTATTTACTGACGATGAAATTTCTCACCATCCATGTGAGCTCGAGAGAGCAAGACGGCAACACTGGAATTTAAAGGTTAATCAAATAAATAAATCTGAACAACGTATGAAATATAATAACACAGAACTGCTTGGCATCATTGACACTGATTGGACATTAAAAAAGGCTGAACTACTTCAATCAAGAACAGTTGAGCTGCAATTTATGCAAGAACGCCTAGAAAATATTTATCACGGTCAGCACCCTCCGCCTCCACCAAAAACAATTTCTGATAATCATGAAGCCGTATCGAAGTTGCTTTTTTGCATTAAAAAGGAAGATACCCAACTAGCGTCGATTACCTCAAAACAATTAAGAGACCAAACCGAGAAAAGATTGCACGACTATTTGTGTGACTTGAAACGTACCAGTGACGCTCTATTCAAGGCCCAGAATTCGTGGGAAGGCAGCTTGAGGAAATTTAGAGGTAAAATTTCAGAAGAATGGCATGATGACACCAACACCAACATTTTGTCAAATGATGAAAAGAATGAATTAGCTTCAAGCGTGTTTTTCGAGAGCCAATAAAATTATCAAAGGGAACTAATATACAAAGGTTTAATGACATATTAGCACTCTAGGTTCATGGTTTTATCATTGGTTTTATTTACATTCATATTTGTTGTTAACGTTTTCTTTACTTTTTGTTACAACCTTGTTTGTTCCTACCAATTTACTCAAAGCGTTGTTGCAAATTAGCTGTATACTCATATTTTACCTGGAATGCATTTGCACACAATTTTAAGAAGCTTTGTTTATTAAAATGTCAAAAATCTGTTTGTGTATGTCCTGTAAATAAACATGCCATGTTCATAGTTACACGAAGCGAGATCAATTCCCTGAGATATCGCGGATGATTCTTTTCTGTTTCTTCACCCACTCATCAAAATCAAATTCTTCAGAGTCATCCTCGACAGTACCTTCGCTCGTTCCCACGAAGCACTCCACTCCCACTTTTTCTTCTTTACCGTGTCCGCAATCTTCATTTGTTTGGAATTTCCTTTTGATGCCTTTCTTTATATGGTCTGTTTCGCAGGCACTTCCTTCTTCTTGTGGATTTTCTCTAGCCGGTAGCTCAACTTTAACTGAATCTCTTCTCAGAGCCGTATCTTCTTCCACATCGCTACCACTGAACGTGGCCGAAGGCTCGCGGTGCTTGCGGCGAACACAGATGGATCTCCTTTTTGACATGTCAACTTCCACCGAATTACTTTTTTGGTAAAGGACTTCCTTCGGATCGCTATCAAACGATGAGGCAGGCTCGCGGTGCTTTCGGCGAACACAGATAGGTCTTCTGTGTGGCTTTTTTTCCAAGTTCAAAAAAGACTTGGTGAATCTGCTTGGACTGATTTGATTATGTGTCTTTAAAAGACCTTGGCAAAACTTGAACGTGATATAAGTTGGCTGCGGAAGTCTTCGGTTTTATAACACAACTCTGACACCTATCATCTTTGTTGAGTTTTATGGCACCCCATGCCACCTCGTGGCCCATAAGTCCGGGCCGTAAGTATTGATGCGGGTTTGGAGTTTTGGTGATATTAATGCCGAAAACTGTACCTTCGAAATTGTTATTATACCGACGCCGATGCGGCTGAGAACTACCAAAAGAAATCAGAGCAATTCCCTTGTGATTACGTTTACCTAGCAATGAATGAAAAATGACACCTGGATCTTGCTGTGAGAATTAATTCAAGAAATCAAGTAATCCACTCATGGGATTTTCTTCCGCCGAAACTTTTCCGCCGGTAACTTTTGGGAACGTCCAATTGACACCAGTCTGTAGCTTCTGACTTTCATCCACATTCACTTCCTTCTATGCTCGGATGGCAATGTCCAAGCTTAGTTTTTCACGGCGCCGTTGGGTCATTCGCCTTAGCGCACACCGAACTATGTTTTGTCGGTCAAGAAACGATTAGCGATACACAAGAGCTGAGCCACAGATCTGACCATGTGCGAGCACAAAGCCATGATTTTCGACACTTTAAATATCAGCGTGATATATATTTTGAGCGGCGATGACTGAACCGAAAATTTATGGACAGGGAATGTACTGGTGCGAACGTGAGCTTTTCACGTCAAAATAGTGAAATACGCATCAGCTGGCAGGCGCGAGAAACTGTTCAACAATCAGAAAATAAAACCTCCTTTTATGCTATAAAAAAATTCATATACAGTGGAACCTCGATTTAACGAAGTCGCTGCGGGACCGGCCAAATTTGTTTGTCAAATCGAGGGTTCGTTACATCGAGGTTGTGTTCCATACATTTTACTACAGTAACTTTGGCCGGAACCGAGAAAATTGTTCGTCAAATCGAGGACTTCGTTAAATCGGGGTTCCGTTAAATCGAGGTTCCACTGTATAAATTTAAATATACCAAGCCATGAACTTGACACTTCGAAAACCTTTTTCGAACTTTAGGAACGAGTTCTGACGGGGATCCTTTGGCGAATGAAAGCCCAATGTATTCTCTTTTATAAAATCTGACAATGTTGCCTTAACTGAATTTTAGTGTTCCGTATTTTTTCCAAGTGTCAACTTTCATGTCCCATGAAATATACATAGTAATGGTTTTAGATCAACTCACAGTGCTCTCCTCCTCTTTGATGAAGTAGACTTGATATTGTGCGCTCAGGCTCACGTTTCAGCAGGTTAAGTTAAAATGTCAAATGAGAAATGGCAATCCGAGCATAGAAGGAAGTGAATGTGGATGAAAGTCAGAAGCTACAGACTGGTGTCAATTGGACGTTCCCAAAAGTTACCGGCGGAAAAGTTTCGGCGGAAGAAAATCCCATGAGTGGATTACTTGATTTCTTGAATTAATTCTCACAGCAAGATCCAGGTGTCATTTTTCATTCATTGCTAGGTAAACGTAATCACAAGGGAATTGCTCTGATTTCTTTTGGTAGTTCTCAGCCGCATCGGCGTCGGTATAATAACAATTTCGAAGGTACAGTTTTCGGCATTAATATCACCAAAACTCCAAACCCGCATCAATACTTACGGCCCGGACTTATGGGCCACGAGGTGGCATGGGGTGCCATAAAACTCAACAAAGATGATAGGTGTCAGAGTTGTGTTATAAAACCGAAGACTTCCGCAGCCAACTTATATCACGTTCAAGTTTTGCCAAGGTCTTTTAAAGACACATAATCAAATCAGTCCAAGCAGATTCACCAAGTCTTTTTTGAACTTGGAAAAAAAGCCACACAGAAGACCTATCTGTGTTCGCCGAAAGCACCGCGAGCCTGCCTCATCGTTTGATAGCGATCCGAAGGAAGTCCTTTACCAAAAAAGTAATTCGGTGGAAGTTGACATGTCAAAAAGGAGATCCATCTGTGTTCGCCGCAAGCACCGCGAGCCTTCGGCCACGTTCAGTGGTAGCGATGTGGAAGAAGATACGGCTCTGAGAAGAGATTCAGTTAAAGTTGAGCTACCGGCTAGAGAAAATCCACAAGAAGAAGGAAGTGCCTGCGAAACAGACCATATAAAGAAAGGCATCAAAAGGAAATTCCAAACAAATGAAGATTGCGGACACGGTAAAGAAGAAAAAGTGGGAGTGGAGTGCTTCGTGGGAACGAGCGAAGGTACTGTCGAGGATGACTCTGAAGAATTTGATTTTGATGAGTGGGTGAAGAAACAGAAAAGAATCATCCGCGATATCTCAGGGAATTGATCTCGCTTCGTGTAACTATGAACATGGCATGTTTATTTACAGGACATACACAAACAGATTTTTGACATTTTAATAAACAAAGCTTCTTAAAATTGTGTGCAAATGCATTCCAGGTAAAATATGAGTATACAGCTAATTTGCAACAACGCTTTGAGTAAATTGGTAGGAACAAACAAGGTTGTAACAAAAAGTAAAGAAAACGTTAACAACAAATATGAATGTAAATAAAACCAATGATAAAACCATGAACCTAGAGTGCTAATATGTCATTAAACCTTTGTATATTAGTTCCCTTTGATAATTTTATTGGCTCTCGAAAAACACGCTTGAAGCTAATTCATTCTTTTCATCATTTGACAAAATGTTGGTGTTGGTGTCATCATGCCATTCTTCTGAAATTTTACCTCTAAATTTCCTCAAGCTGCCTTCCCACGAATTCTGGGCCTTGAATAGAGCGTCACTGGTACGTTTCAAGTCACACAAATAGTCGTGCAATCTTTTCTCGGTTTGGTCTCTTAATTGTTTTGAGGTAATCGACGCTAGTTGGGTATCTTCCTTTTTAATGCAAAAAAGCAACTTCGATACGGCTTCATGATTATCAGAAATTGTTTTTGGTGGAGGCGGAGGGTGCTGACCGTGATAAATATTTTCTAGGCGTTCTTGCATAAATTGCAGCTCAACTGTTCTTGATTGAAGTAGTTCAGCCTTTTTTAATGTCCAATCAGTGTCAATGATGCCAAGCAGTTCTGTGTTATTATATTTCATACGTTGTTCAGATTTATTTATTTGATTAACCTTTAAATTCCAGTGTTGCCGTCTTGCTCTCTCGAGCTCACATGGATGGTGAGAAATTTCATCGTCAGTAAATAGGTTCATTTTGATTGGAGGAAAAGGAAAACTTTTCCTTTTAACAGTTTCGTTTTGCTCCGTTTTTTTTGCAACAGATTCGTTCGAAAAAAAATGTTCCCAAGTTTTCTTCACCGCCTTCTTAGCAGGTGGCCTCCCTGGACTTGATGTTGTCAAACCACAGTTATTTTTATTATCGCCCTCATCAATTTCGTTGGCCTTCCTCTTCGTAAATATTCAAATAACCAGCTTGTTACCATCATGAAGGGCATCTTTTATACTCATCTTCGCCTCCTGTACCTTGCTTAACGGTGGCCCCCAAATAGAAATAAAATTGAATTCCTGTGGAACCAGGTCATCTACTTCTTCCCGCATCTGTTTGCGTACGTCTTTCAGCAGGCAGCCCGATTTTTCTAACATAATGAATGCGAGACTAACTCCGCTTTCCAGAGTGATATGAATGAGCGGCATTTTACGACACCAACAGATATACAACAGATATAATGGGTAACAACAACAGATAAAATGGGTAAAGAAAATGTACAAACGGATCAAACAACACGTTCAAGCAGAAACTTACACACGGGCATTCTGGCACTCACACCAGAGTTGAGTGCCAGAATGTGATGCAACGCCGATTACCGCTGGGAGATCACGTACAAGCAATCTTTTAATATAATAGCGTGAGAAAATAAACACAGATGGCGAGTGAAGCGCTTTGTTACGTGAATCAATACAAGTCGTTTTATTTCTCCCTAACTGTCTTTTATAAGTATGCGGGAACTTGAGCAAAAAGCTAGTTGAAAAAAGAACATGCCAAAGAAAACTCAACTGAAAAGTTCAAAAAGCCGTGGTGTAAATAGGCATTTATCTCACACTCTCAGATCACCAAGATGAGAATTTGTTCACCGTAATGGTAATCAACTTAAACGCCAAATGGCCCTCTCTTTGACACACAAAAATATTTTTCTTGGTCGAATCTATCAACGTGTCAGCTGTGTATCCCAAACAAATGATTTATTTTTGTTCACATCTTAATTGGCCAGTGACCGGATACCGCTAATTTTTGTGATAATTTCTCACTTAGTATTAATTCGGTAGTAAGTCCTTCCCTTCATTCACGTGTTGCTCGTGCCAAGAATGTTTGAGCAACTTGCTAGTTGAAAAAAGAACATGCCAAAGAAAACTCAAAATGTTTGAAAAGCCGTAAATACATGGTGTACATGTGCATTTATCTCACACTCTCAGATCACCAAGATGAGAATTTGTTCACTGTAATGGTACACATCAAATGAGCAACTAAAATGCCAAATGGCCCTCTCTTTGACACACAAAGAGATTTTTCTTGGTCGAATGTAACAACGTGTCAGATTTGTATCCCAAACAAATGATTTCTATTGTTCACATCTTAATTGGCCAGTGACCGGATACCGCTAATTTTCGTGATAATTTCTCACTTTTGATAATCAGTCCTAAGTCCTTCCCCTCATTCACGTGTCGCTCGTGTCAAGGCTGTTTGACATGGACAACCTTCCTGACGAAATTCTTCTTAGAATCTTCTCGTTCTTCCATTTCATGGAGCGAATTCTGTTGCGAACGGTATCCAGGAGGTGGAGTAATCTGATGTACCATCGTACCTTGTTGGAACAAATTTCCTTAAGCAGAAATTACAGCGAAGATCGCAAACTATCGTCTCTCTTCGCCGCTGCCAAAAAGCTAGTTGCAGTAGACCTGTTAAACTGCCGCTTTCTAGATGGCTTGTGTGTGTTGTTAGGCGGACTGAGTAGGCTTCGTCGCCTCAACTTGTCTGGGACCAGGGTCACTGACGGAATTTTGCAAAGCATTCTCAAGGCATCCAAAGAGCTGGAAGAGCTTCACCTAGTCGACACTGAAATCTCAGAGTCTTGCATTCCAGAGATAGTCGCCCTAAAGAAACTTCACTACATTGGCTTCCCCCCTGAAGGTGTTAGCGGATTCGGCAGGAATGGAGTTCTTTCAGTCGTGAAAGCCTGTCCGACACTAAGAGTACTCGACTGTCAGGAAGGCTACTTCTTCACCCATGAGGATATCATGGAGATCATGAGAAATAACTGTTTATTTTCAACCCTGTTAATTCCATACGCCTTTGTGGATAACAGTACATTCGCAGTCATTGTGGATAGCTTACAGAGCTTGACATATATTTGTGTATGCGAAACAAACGTCTCCGAAGAATGCGTGGATCAAATAAAAAACAGGAGGCCACGTTTAAATATTTGCTGGAATGTAAACCATACTCCTTAAAAATGACTGGAACTTAGAGTGTATGGATTTTAAAATAAGTATACAAACATATATCTGTAGTTATTCTTTTTGGTCTATTTTTCGAAGTTAATGTTTGCTCAATTCTCATGGAAACTTGGCGCATAAGAGTCGTAGATTATACAATTTTAATGTTATAAGACTTTTGTTACATGATGTAGTTTTTAAACAAAGTCAAAGAATATCTTGTACATGATGATTTCAAAAAGATTTCACTTGCTTAAGTCAAAATTCATACGCTAGTTATGTTAGTATAAGTATTGGTAGTGAAAATAAAACAACAGGAGATGCTTTTTCATCGGCAGCATAATTTCAAGAGCCGTAAATCATCTTCAAAGAAATGCATAGGATTTCTCTCTTAATATTACCTGTAAAATTATGATCTCTACTCTCCAGATGTTCTAACCAATTTCGGAACCTCTTCCACATGACACAATACGCAAAACCATTCATCGTTTGAAAACAATAAAAGAAAAAATTCTGAGGAGGGCTACATCCGGTATTAAATCCATCGCTCTGTATTTACTATTTTTACTATTTTTGTAAATTGTTAATTATACTCTCACTGTTCTTAGATGGCAGAGTATGTTCAGAATAAATATCCAAAAATCTGGAAAAATGTAGCATGCCAAGCATAAATAGGATAAACGTACTAGCTAGAGGGTTTCTAGGGGTTTACAAAAAATCAAGATAGAGGGCTTGGGGGTTCTGAACACCGCAACACTGGGAAACAAATTACCCAACATTAATAAAAAATCAAGAATAAGCCTGCTAACAGGCTCTCCAGTGGAAAAGTTGCGATAAACAAACTGCTGCGCCCGGCTCACTTCGCTCGCTAGATATTTATTTTCCCACGCTCTCACTCGGAAGCCAGTTCGCAGGCTACCATAAGAGACAAACAACAATGTCAACGATGTTTATTTCTTGGTTGCATTCAAGAAGTTTATACATACACTGTTGTAGTTCAATTTTACTCCACGAGACAATGTAATTTTCTTTCAACTCATTACTTCTGCGAGAGGTTGTGCCTAAAAACGAATTCACACAACGGAAGCAAAAAAATCCTGCTGCGACAAATTTCTCACACCAGCACCCCTAATTCTAATTGATCCGTCACTACTTTGTCCAGGACATACCCGGATGAAGGTGTAAACAATACCAGAACATTTTGTGAGCTTTTTTTCGATACAAGACATGACGCCTGTAGAAATACAACTAGAGAGTTGTTCGAGTATAGCCGTCATCTTCATCGACGATGTTACTGCTAAACTGTGTGATGTCCGAAATCAAATATTAGAAGAAGTAAAAGAACTGGTTCCCGAGCAGTTTCACTTTCTTTCCAAGTGGGGACCGCCAATCAGCCGTGTACAGGAAACCAAGATGGCTTTGACAGAAGCCTTTCATACAGAGAATGTCGTAAAGATACGGAAAACGCTTAGCGCTCAGGGTGCTTCCAAGAGAAAGGCTGAAGAAGTAGACCGCTCTGAAAGTCCCGGTGAAGAATCACCAACACGTGACACAGAAACAGAAGATCGTTTATCTTCACCGAGCACATCTTCAGGCGGAAACGAGAAGCCACCGGCAAAGCCATCTGTACAGCGCACACTAACCAGCTTCTTTGGAGCAAAATCCTCACCAACCGCACGATACGCTACAGCGGCGGCAAGGAAGGGCGTCCACATATACTCTGAGGATGACATTCTCAGATCCACCGGGACAGAAAAGGAAAGAAGAGAATGGTGGAATGAGAAGGCAAAGGAGCTGTGCGAGGATCCTCAGAATAATATGTTGCGGGGAGAGGCGATTGATCAGAGATTGCACGAGGAATGGCGACTCCACAAGGCAGCCAAAATGCTAGAAGAAGAAAAGGAAACCACAAAATCCATCAAAGAAATTATTGGAAAATATCCGGATCTGGAGGCGTTTTTGGGGTCTATTAATACAATCAAGGAACAAACACTATCCAAAAACGTCAGGCGCTTGGAGTTAGCAATTGCGTCACTGACAAGAAGCAGAGACAAACTGAAAGAATTGAGTATCAGTCAACTTCTACATAAAGATCAAAGAGGGACGGGGTTTCAGCAAGTAAAGAAAGAAATGGAGGAACGCCGTGAATCCCACAAGTTACATTACCGGGAGTTGAGCAAGGCTCAAGAAGCCATGAGCAAAGTGCTCTCGGTAAAAAAGAACCAGCTTAAAGAGCTGTTTGAAAAAAGTAAAGACGATACCAAGGAATGATTTTTGTACTATTGACACTTATTAATTAATTGTCTCATCAAAAAGATGTCTCAAATAACCTCCAAATGATTCCTTATTTATAAATAGTTTGTGATAATTACATTGTTCGTGGCTGGTCAACTTTTATTACCAAAAAAAAAATGTGAATACTTAATTTTTCGATGATTATTTATATTTTTTTAAAAAATCGCCTTCCTAATTTTAAAAAATAATTTGTTTTACTTACATTGTTCGTGGCTGATGAACTTTTATTGTCCAAAAAAAAATATTTGTATAATACACTTTTCGATGATTTCTATATTTTTAAAATTCATCTTTCCTACTGACATGTAATACGAAAATACTTAATAAAGTTGTTGTCTTGTTTACGGGAGATAAATTTGTCTGCACTTCACTTCAGCTCCGTAATGAGGGCGAAATCTTTCTTCCCCGAAGGGCGACGATTTCCGAAGCTTTCCGACGACGGGTACCGGTAACGCCTGCAAACATTGCATGCTGTCTGCGGATGTTGCATGGTGTACGATAGGGGCCGGCCCAGCGCTAAATCAGGCGCTTTGGTCTGAACCCTGTGGTTGCGATCGAAAAACAGACTTCGCGGCAAAATTATGAATTACAAAATAAATACCGCCGTCAAATAAAAGGTACCGCGAATTTATGTTTATTTTGCAAAAATAATGTCATCAGTTCCGTTCTACTAGTTTTTTTTTTTTCCCCTACCAGAATTTGTCAAGCCGTACCAAACTTCAAAGCTGACAGATTTTTGTGTGGGCTTGCAAATACAAACTGCGGTGTATGTTTTTTTTTAACTAATCTGGAGTTTTCAAGTGCGTCCGAGCAGAGGACAACAATTTTTGTGAACATAATGTCACAGGGAGCAGAGGAGCCAAATTTTAACCTTTGCCGAAATTCGATTTATATCGTGGCGCTTGTCTCGGGGAGCTTGTCTGGCTTGCGTTTGGTCTTGTGTTATCCGATCTATTTGTTTATGCGACGGTTAAAGCCCAGTGGGTATCGCTTTATGTTCATTACACGAACCCAGCGGGTAACGCTTTTCGTTGCCCGACGCGTAACGAAAGGAAAGCGAAGCTTTCCGAACGAGGCCGAAGTGCCGAGCAGAAACGATCATGTGGCACCCACAGTCAGTCGGTTTGCGGGAAACACGATATCCTGCTGAAAAAGATTACCGCGATCGATCGGACGTTCACGCGATACAATATACATGAATAAACATTGAATATTTTTATTCGCAAGAGTCAATATTGGCTCCTCTTCTCCCTGTGATTAAATGTGCGTCACAACTAACCCAACATTTAGTTTTGACTGCAATGCAGGCTATGGAAAATCCACCATTTCTAGGAAAAAGAATTCAAAGAATACAACAAAGAAACTTCAAAGGTCAGTCTTGAGTATACTTTCCCCCTCTTCCAAATCGCTGACTCATTGTTTTTCACTCTTGTTTGCAAATAATGCACGGTCTCTTGGTCAGAGCACCAAATCTCACAGGAAATACCTACTGTAAAAAATAGTCAACTTGGAATTTAAAAAAAAAAAAACTCTTTATTTTCTTGTGCTGTGTTTCAGGTTAAACCCAAACAGCTTAATTTGGTAAGTTTAAATCTATTAGGGATCAAAACATTCGGCAAACGCTTCAGACGTGCGTTTCAATACTTCATGTAGTGTTCACGAAAAGTCAACACTTGAACTTCATGTAACATGCATGGAAAGTATTATTAAAATGTTGATTTTTAGAATTCTCCAGATTTCTGTGATATGTTAATTCTCTTTGGATTATATTTAAAGCCTCTTAGGTATTTTTTGGGTGTAAAATTTCTGGCTCGGTATTTTTAAAGATCCGTTGGACCCCCCCCCCCCCCTAAAGTATTCTTGATCGTTTGTTAGGCCACTACTAGCTACTACTCTTCTTCTTTTGATTTTTTAAGTCATAAAACGAGAACGACGAAAACGATTTGACCCCCTCAGAATTTTTCTTGCCCCCTCTGGATTTTCTTGACCCCCTCTGGATTTTTCTTTCTCTTGGAAAGACCCCCCCTCCCCCCCAGAAAAAATAGGCCCTCAATAGGGGGGTGCGGATAAAAAATGGAATGGCCCAATGTATGTTTCCTGTGGAAGGTCACATATATATCATTGCAGTAAAAATCAACAAAAACACTTTTTGTAAGTCCTTATCCGGAAGGCTTGCGATTCTGTATACTTACAATTGAAGATGCTAGTGTAAAAACCTCCTAAGTGACTATTTCGGTTAAATTTTTTTTTTCGTCAAAAGTGCCCAATTTTTTGCATATGGCCTTGGATTTACTTACTTAACAATGCGTTGCTGTTTTTTTTGCCAATTTGCTTTTCGTTTTCGAGAAAAACGAGGCCAAAATATCGAAGAATCGTTGAATGGTGTGCAATGAAGCGAAACAAAGGAAATGATTATTTCAATATGCACGCGACAACCGGTACGTGTTACGTGGCGCAGCTGATTAGAGCGCGTGTTAGTGAAGGAGTCTTCTCGTAGGGTGTCGGTTCAAATCCTGAATTTTTTTTTTTTTTTGCTTTCTTTTTTTTTTTACTCTTCTTTTTATTATCTTTTTGTTAACAGGAAAGACCTATTTGTAGATTTAAGCCGCCGAACAATGCTAGTCAGATCTGCTGCTTCAAATGCTGGCTTCGACATTTTTCCTGTTTACTTGACAACCCGTACTGGACGGTTTTTTTGTTAATTGAAACAATCTTCTGCAAATTGTTTCTCCTGTTCGTCATCATGATCATCGATTTTACGATCACTTCGCTGAATGACGTGAAAACATACAGGCATGCCACGCAGACAAATTCTTCAGCTTATAGATACACAAAATTTCACCGGGTTTGGCATATTAACATTCGTAGCTCAACCGATAAGTCGTTGGATCGCTGAAACTTTGTCAATGAAATCCGCTGGTTCGACGCTGGCTTATACATTTTTAGCCCAAGCGGTGAAAGCGCTACGATGTCAGTCCCTCTTTTTCCCTGTTAATTTCTGCTCTTCTTGAAACCTAAACATTAAAATAGCCCGTTCTATCGATGCTGCTCTAGAGCTAAATTAAACGGCTTGAGTTCGCAACGAAATACACATTCGATTAACTTTCCGCTGGAAGATTCGCCCATTTATCGATGCCGTCGTCGATGAACTTTTCAAGTT
>JAHPZR010036552.1:5000-12500 GCA_019787425.1 Platygyra sinensis
TTCGTTTGGCTGCTAGAACTTTACGTGACATCTGAAATTCCTTTTGCTCAAGAATATTGAATGGAGATTTCCCATCCGAAAGGAACCTCTGAATGCTTCGCTGGAAACCGGATAGTGTGTCAGGCTCGTACTCGTCGCCATTAATTTTGCGGACGTCCTTGAAAAACTTTGCCAGTAAATGGTCCAGGTCATCAGCCGGTAGGTCCAAAATTTCTTTATCGCCCTTGCTTATTGATGACAAATAGCGTTGAAATGTTTTCATGTCGCTGACTGTTTTCTTTGTTGTGTTTTCACTTTTTTGCTCCTTTACAAAAGTTTCAATCTCTTCTTGGCTGTTTCCTTCGTTTTCTCTGTCGCCAACTCGTTCATTATTTGTTTCTGTCAAATTGCCGTTGTCCAGAAATTCGTACTCGTTTGGGTAATAAAATTCACTCTCAGAGTTTTCCTCCTCGTCACTCATTCTCAGCCGCTACAATTTTAAGACGAAAATTAGATGGGTTTTTTAATTACCTTTTGCTTTGTTTTTGCAAGCCCGTAATCGGCCCGTGGGCATTACGGGAGAATAATGCCCTGCCGTGAAGCTGCACTTAGCCAATCAGAGCGCGCGTTATATCGGCTACAAACACCAGCCATATAATAAGTAGTTAGTAATGAACGCTTGTGCGACGACTGCGGGGGTGGAGGTGGTGGAACAGACGAGGAGCAGGGAACGAAGGCACACCAGGAGAATGGGGCCTCCCGCGTAGCACAAACAGGATGGATCAACTTCGGAAACGCATGGACTTACCTATAAAGAGAGGAGGCGACTGCGGAATCTGCGAAGTGAGTGGAACCACGACAGCTCGCCGCGAACGAATTAGACGTACATGAATATGGCGCCAACCAGGCCCGACTGCGGGTGCCTGACGGCTTTGGACTGTGGCCATGGATGTCTGCAAGCTTGAGTGAACAGGTTGGGAAGCTGAAGAGGAGCTAGCGAGCGTCGAACCAGAGGAGACGATCGAGAATGGTAGCAATGTCACGTACGAAGTCACACAAAGAACTGTGGAGCAATTGTGCGGACAATTACAGGACTGACAGAGGCAGAAGTCGGCGAAGACGCAGTATTGTACTCTTGAGACCTGGTTCGACTGCTTGGAGACGTGCTGGGCGGAAAAGCGAGGGTAAAAACAGCGACGAAAAACGACTAAACAAACAACTTGCACGGAGCAAGCTGCAAACGGCACACGTCAGCATGACAGCGGCGCGCGAAGGCCGATCCTGGCGGGCGAGCGAGGCTACGCCGGACCGAGGCTTATGCTGCGCTCCCATACATTAACTTCTGTCAATCAAAGATAGACACCAATTAAAAATTTAAAATGGCGGCTACAAAACACAAAACACGTGTGATAAAGGTAATTTGATCATATTCATGTGAGGGCTCCCTGTGATCTCAGTTGCTGGTTCAGTCGGTTTACTTGTTACAATGTAGCTCATTTGCATCGCTTGCTGCGCGTCGCTTATTGACATGAAGGATTATCTAGCGCACTCAGTTATTACCAGTTCAGGGATTGACATGCAAGCTCTTCTAGTTTGTTCACTTGCTTGTTCACTTTACTTAGTTGCTGGTTCACATTATTCACTTGCTAATTCTCCTCGTTCACTTGCTATGCTAACTAAACGAAATTAGCCATAGAACGGTCAGGAAATCGTTACGGAACCCACGACCTGGAAGACAGACTGGCTTGGGGCCATGGCAACGGGTCGGTACTAAACGTCGACCCACGCTGGACCACCCTTTGGAACCCTTCTGGATCCCCTTCTGGACCCCCTTTTGGAACCCTCCTGGATCCCCTTCTGAACCCTCATCTGGACCCCCCTTTTTATTCAGAAAATGTCATTTTCTCAGTATAACAACAATAACAACAACAACAACAACAACAATCTTTATTTGTACTCACATTCATAAGGGCTAGCGGAGCCAGGCAGCCAGTTAACATCAGCATAGGTATAGGTTGGATACTGACTGTTACTCCTTCGCTCGGTTCCTCTTACCGTCCTTCCATTCGTGTTAACTTCGTGCTGACAAGATCCAATGAAATTAGAGGTTCTGGAGAGCTTCATGACAATAAGTGAAGTGCAATTTTTCAAACGTAACAGCTGTGCACCGTTAGCATTTCCCAGTTTCTAGATGCCATAACTCACGCTTCAGTATCGATAAAGATGCTCGAAAGCGAGTGTTTCCTTTTGTCATAAATAAAAGAATACACGAAGTTCTTAGTGAAAGGAGTTGATGTTCATTTGAAGGTGCTAGCTATAAAAGCCCGGGTATAAAATTCAAGTATGGTAGGATTCCTAGTGATTTCCTCAAACCAAGACTGACAAATGCCGCATGTTCGAAAGAACTGCCTTGGGAATTCGTGTATAGTGCGCAAGAGAAGGAATAGAGATTAAAGGACACGAAAACAGAGAAAAGGAATCAAGAAAATAAAAGTCCTTAGATCTCATATTCTGTCATTTTGTTGGTTTACCCTTGCCATGAAGTCAATTTTCTTTCAGAAAATCTAAGATTGGATTCTTAAATCCGAAATAATCCGAAAACAGATTTTGCGTTTCTTTATTAAACAGATTAATCCAAGATCACTCGGATCATATTGCGTCAAAGGAACTGAAAAATCCACTCTGGGCAAGGATTCTTCAGTTCCTTTGATGCATCATGATCCGAGTTATCTTGGATTAATCTGTTTAGTAAAGAAATACAAAATCTGTTTTTGGATTTTAGAATCCAGTCTACCGACCTAGTTCTTCGGTTGGGTTTTGGGCGAGATAGACGAGTGTAGTCTAAGGCGAGCGGGACGAGCCGAGGGCGGTCTGGTGAGGAGGGAGTGCACAGGGAGCCTGAACACGCGTGAAAAACGCAGTGCGCATGCGTGCCTTCCCTGCTTCCGGCGCGAATTTTCCATTGAAATTATACACGATATCAAAACAAACTAGATTCCGGCCGCGAAATTCAAAAAAGTAAGCTCCACACACAAAAGATAAGCTTAGAATTTCACGAACACAAAGTTTATTAATTGCTTTAGTTTCTCTCTTTTGCACCACATACTTTCCTCCTTGCACCAAAGGCGAAAATCATGTTTGAAAGTCCACGCTCGCTTTTGTTTCATTCCAAAGTCGAACATAAACACTGAGAACGGCGATGCACGAATTTGTCTAAATGAGCGGCTTGCACGATCACCGCGAACTTTCTAGAAATCCTTGCTCCAGTACATACCTTGAGGTTTAACGCTTCCTGCTTTGAAGTTTTGGATGCTAATAAAGTTCGATTTTAGCTCAAAAAAAGGCGTTCTTGTTGTGAAGTTCGCATTCGCAACCACAATATTGAAAATAGAGACCTTGCGCATGCGCAGACGTTTTGCACGCGTGTTGGGAGCCTGTAGACATTCCATTGATGCCGCCGTTCCATGATACCAGCTCCTGGTATCAAGATCTGATTGGTTGAATCGATGACTGTTGACAGCTCGGAGATAAATAATTGACAGATCTTGACAACTGCTTGTAAATTAGCGTAGACCGTCAACAACGTCTTCCACGTGCAATGCACAGTTTTACTGACGACGAATTTGAAGCAGCTTTGAGCAATTGTTTGCAACATTTTCGTCATATCGCTGGTTTGAAACGTGAGCAGAAGCTATGCCTGGAAACTGTGGCGTAGAAGCACGATGTTCTCGGAATTCTACCGACTGGTTTCGGGAAGAGCCGCATCTATGCCGCGTCTATGATGGTAAATAAAATAGACACACGACTCCTACGGTTCGTGCCATTTGTAGATTTGCCGTTTAGGAGCGATTGCAGAATACCCGGCCCACTTTGAAGGGCACAAGTTACTTGCTGCCGCAGTGCCGCAGTGCCGTAGTCGATGAATAATAAATTCCACGTTAATTAAACTATTGCTACCGCAGTGCCGCAGTACCGCAGTGCCGCAGTGCCGCAGTGCCGTCGTCGATGAATAATAAATTCCACGTCAGTTAAACTATTGCTACCGCAGTGTCGCAGTGCTGTAGTCGATGAATGCGAAGGCCTTAGCAGATCGTTTTCCGTGTTTAAAAACTTCGTTAACTGACGACCGGTCCCGGCGCGGGAAGAACCTGGACTGCGGGACTGCGGGAGCAGCATTTCAACTCGACTGATTATCATTACAACGACTGACGACTACGGGGCTGGAGGACTGCGGGCGCAGAATTAAAAACACGACTGCGACACTGCGGTAGCAGTTATTTAAGTCAGATATTTTGTGGGCCGGGTATTCTGCAATCTAGCCCAATTGGAGCGGAGCATATATATTTCAATTATAATCTGTTGGATTGCATGGAAAATGCAGTGTAGTAGTCTTGAGTGCGAAACTTGAAACTATGAATTTTGAACAAAGATGTCAATTCAATTCAATTCAATTCAATTTATTTATTTCCACTCTATATTTAAAAAAGTACAGTCAGTCTCCGCCCACAAATAGCAAAGGCTAATCGCGGTGGGCGGAGCAACCCACAGTCTGTGGTTAAAATGTTAATTATTAGGTTACAACAATATACATTAGGACGATATTAAATTAAAAGAATAAAAGAAAAACAAGATGACACGAAAACGAAAACAGGAGGATATGAAGTTTAAGAAGGTGTAACAAAAACTATTCAAAAAATTTGCAATTTTACACAGAAGAATAGGCGTTTCAACATAATCATTCTCAGCCTCCATTATTAGGAATAGCAAATCACGCACATACTTTTTAAAGGTACTTTTAGGAAGTTGCCGAAATTTGTCCAGGTAGGAATTCCAGAGTTTAGCTCCAAATCTGGCAAAAGACCTTTGATTTAGGCTCAGACTCGAAGATTTAATATAAAAGTTGCCTGAAGAGGAGCTCCTGGTCTTGTACGTATGTATTTTATTAACTTGAGTAAAGAGGTCACTGATATTAGACAGAACAGACAAACGTGAGACGTCATACATTAGAGAAGAAAACAGTTTCAACATAGAGCATACTACCGAAACAGGTAGACCGCGAATTCAAAGACAAGCGTGGCGGTTGACTTCGGCGGCAAACGTCTACGATTTTGGTCACGTGGCTCTATTTCTCACGAGAAAAAGGTGAACGCATGTGGTCACATTCCAGTGCGTGATTTAACAATGACGTATTCTGTAAACTGCAAAAGGCGAACTCTAATTCGCGGGAAATCCATACAAGAAAGCTTAAGAGGAAGCATTTTAGACTCCATCGTTGCGGAATATAAAAGAAAACTTTCAGTTAAAGTATTTGGGGCTTCCACGAAAATGGTTGACTCCGAAACTCCGAAGTGCGAACAACAAGCTGTACCGGCGAAGTCAGCAAAGAGAAAGGAATGTGACCACGTGCGTTCAGCTTTTCGATTTGACAAATAAAGCCACGTGACCAAAATCGTTACCGTTTGGCGCCACAATCAACTGTCACTCTTGTCTTTGAATTCGCGGTCTACCTGTTTCGGTAGTATTTATGGGGAGAATATTTGAGGTGATAAACAAAGACACGGCGTGTGTTCTGGGCTCAGAAAAATGCATTAAACGAAGGACACGTTTTTGCAGTATAAGGAGTTTTTGTAGATGGGTTTTAGCAGCTTGACCCCAAGCAGCTAAACCATAAGACATGCAAGGAAATATCAAGGAACGATAGATATTTAAAAGAGTACATAGAGGAACGAAGTGCCCAAGGCGAGCAATGACTCCAATAATTTTACTTATTTTTAATGCAACGTATTCAATATGAAATTTTCAGCTCAAACCTCAGTCTCGTCATCGCTTTTATAGACAGGGATAACTTTTGCCTCTTTCCGTGCCAGGGCGAGGTGGCATGAATATGGCGAAAAGAGTCCAAAATATTTTTTGAGTTTAGAAAAGAGAAATTACACCAGGAAAACACGTAAGAGAGCTCTGTTTAAGTGGAGTCATCACTAAAAATTAACAAAAAATATTGGATTCCGCTTCGGAGTATTACAAGAACCTATATAGCAGCAAATTGAAGGTAGACCAATCTGACTCATTACATCACTTTTTTGGAAATTCGAATATTCCACGACTATCGCAAGAGGAAATATTAAGCTGTGAGGGTCAAATAACCATAGAGGAATGTGTTAAAGTACTTGATACATTTGACACGGGGAAGACGTCTGGAAAAGATGGAATTCCTGCTGAATTTTATAAAATTTTCTGGAATTCTGTTGGTGAATTAATGACTGAAGTTTTTAATTATTCTTTTGAGCTAGGGCAAATGTCAAATTCTCAAAAGCAGGCGATCATCACTTTGATTGACAAAAAAGGAAGGGACAGGATGTTTTTCAGTGGAAAATTGGAGACCAATCTCGTTGATTAATGTCGACTCAAAAATCGCAACTAAGGTCATCGCAAAGAGAATGAAAAATGTTCTTCCCTCTGTAATCCATGCAAATCAATCCGGTTTTATGAATTAAAAGTAGGTTTATCGGAGAAACAGCTCGTTCAATCTTAGACGTTATCGCTCATACTGAATCATTACAATTACCAGGTGTTTTTACTGTTTATTGATTTTGAAAAAGCTTTTGATTCCATAGAACATGAATTTCTTTATAAAGAATTAGAGTGTTTTAAGGTGATTCCCGAGTAAAAAAACCCGCCATAGATTTCCGATGAAACTTGGTATGGTGTCATTACAGTACAAGGAGATGCTAAAAACGTAATAAAAAGACGGGGTCACCGTGCTTGTTTTCATGCCACGATGCTGAAAAATATGGTTATTTAGGTGACTTTTGGTTATCTCAGTGCCCAACAAATAAGCTCGATTATTTTTCAATGCGCGTGTTATATCACACAGAGTTCGACTTTCTAGTTCTTTGATTGCTTATTCATCTACGTCCCAGAAAAAAAACTTCAAATACCCTGCATTATTAATTGATATTTTTATCCTTTAAAGGAAACATAATTTGGGCTTGCTTTGTTGGGCCCGCTACATCTCTATCTGTAGTATTTATTTAATTTTCCAAAAAAGTAGCCATAGATTTCTGCCAAATTTTTTCTCAGTTATTGCGAATATTGTACTCATTGAATTTATAAAATAAAAAGTGGGGGTCACCGTGCTCGTTTAAGAGAAAAGGAGCTTTATCTCGTTATCGAGCTTAGTTTGAGGGAAATCTCTTATGTTTTGTACGCGCGCGCGCTTATGTGCGCGCGCTGAAGACGCAAAAATCGTGCGCAGTAGGAATGCGCAATGCAAAACTCGGGAATCACCTTAATTTCGGACCCTCCTTCATAAGGTGGATTCAAACGTTTTACAATAACCTCTCAAGTTGTGTTCTTAACAATGGTTCAGTTTTCTCTTCTCCTTTTCAACTAGAAAGGGGTGTTAGGCAGGGAGACCCTCTGTCGCCTTATTTATTTCTAATTGTCATTGAAATTATGTTGATATCTATAAGAACAAATGAGAATATTGAAGGCATAAAAATTGGGGAAGATGAAACTAGG
>JAHPZR010036553.1:0-15000 GCA_019787425.1 Platygyra sinensis
GGGGGGGGGAGGGGAATTTTCAGCTTGCACGAATTTTTTTTTTCGCTCACGGCTTGTGCAGGAATATTTTTTCAGGTGAAACCCTCTGCGCGAATTTTTTCTTCAGACAAATATTGCTTTTTGAAAAGGTCATACACAGCCCAACACAAACTCCCCTATGTGGTTTTACGGTAGTGGCACGTAAGCCTCTAAAGTTTTGTTCTGGCGAGTTTGTCTTTGAGCGATTTACCTTTTTGAAAAGTTAATAGACAGGCCAACAGAGACTCTCCTTTGTGATTTTACGATAGCGACACGTAAACCTTAGCAGTTTTGCTCAGACGAGTATGTCCTAGAGCGAAGATAGTCTGCTTGCCAATGAAAACCACACTTTGTGGTTCTTTTTTTTTAAGAGTACCAGTGGCAGTGTTAATGTTGCTGTTTATGTGGTTAACACTTACTACTACGTGTGAATGACTTTTTCATTGTATTATAGAATTCTTATTCAAGGCACGGGCTCCTGTTCAAAGGGATAAGACTCATCCTCTAATTTTTATTCTGAGCATAACGAATTTTATAGCATATAATATTTACAAAGATACCAGATTCTTATATTAATTTATTACAAATTTTATTTTATTATTTCCATTACAATACCGTATACAGTGTATGTTGTGGCACAACGAGCCAGACGTTCTTTGCAACCAAAAACAGACCTTGGATCCCGTGGAGATGAAGAACTTTTAGTTCTACATCTCCACGGGATACCAGTGGCTTGTAACATTCCAGTGTAATCATATCCCTGGCAGTGATCGTTTGTGTTCCACAAAACGCGTCATGTGTCCAGACACTTTGAAAATCAGTTTATGTTATGCAGTCAGAAATTCTCAAAAATTATTGCAACGAGGTTTTCAAAAACCTCTCAAGAGGTTACGCTCATGATTACTATGCGTGATAGAAATCACGAGCTGATAATCTTATTGTTTTCAAGTAATGCGAAGCGATTCTGGAAACTACACGACCGAAAACTCACTATCACGAGTTTGTTACATATCCAGAAGCACTCAACAACTGTACTGCATGGACTTCAATGAGACTGGGCGAACCAGAACCCACCACAGCATGTTCCTATAATGCAACGCACGACGGAAAAACACTGACGATTTTGTTACATATCCCAAAGCACTCACTAACTGTAATGCATGGACTTCAGCCTGGGTGAACCAGAAAGGATATGTAACATGTTCCTATAATGTCACGCACGACGGAAAAATCTCTATCACGATTTTGTTACATATCTCTAATTACTCGTGAACTTCAGCCTGGGTGAAACCTGAAAGGATATGTAACATGTTCCTATAATGTACGTCACGCACGCCGGAAAAATAACTTTGACCATTTTGTTACCTATTTTGAAGCACTCATCAGCAACTGTGTTGCATGGACTTCAGCCTGGGTGAACCCGAAAATATCCTCTAACCCGCGGCAACGTCAATTCTACATGGACGTTTGCGTGGGCAAACCAGAGAGCATACGGATTTTCTATGTATCCGAAATAATTGTCTTTCAGAAAACTATTGTACGGTGGACTCAGTATAGGGTCTAACTCACAAATGAAAACAGTGATTTTTAGTACCTTTCTAGTCCCCATACTATCTAAAAGCATGACAATCCGTGTAAGTTAATTATCATATAAATGAAAGATTAATCCAATGATATAACTTGGTACCTTCGTCTTGTTGTCTTGATTCGATGCTCTACGAGGTTGGTCACGGCTGGTTCTCTCTGCAGTCTCTGTCGTTGTCAGGTGATTGAATTCATGTACAAGCCAATCGCGGTTGTCGGTTTTGTTTGGTTTTCAATAACTGTTTAATGGTTTGCCGCAACAACAAATCCAAACGTATATCCAGGGGCAGCTTCTTTGTTGTTCTTCCCGCGAAAGGAAAACGAGCGCGCCTTCTTTAACTCCACGAAGAAAATTCGACTGAAAACTGGATCAATTTCGCACAAATGCGTCAGGAGAAACACCATATCTTCTAATTCGGGAGGCAAGTCTCGTTTTGTGCCCGTTTTCAATGACCGATGACGGGTTCATTGGAAGTCGAAGTCTCTATTATGTGTAAGCGAACAATAATCCCGCGTTGTGAAAATTTATTATAAAAAAATAAATTATGCGGCCAGATCATATCTGAAAATTACCAGGCTACTTATAGTACACAGTTTCTTTTATTGAAAGCAATTATCGCAAACCACAATAGAACCGCAAAATTCTTGCGATGACAGCAACCTAACAGATAAATGACGTCACGCCATAGCAACCGGACCTGGACCTTCCTTCTGCATGAATTTTTTTTCTTTACCTTCTTCTTTGCACGAATTTTTTTTCTTGGCAATTTCCCTTGCATGAATTTTTTTTTCGTTTTTTCCCCTCCCCCCCCCCCCCATCACTTTTTCTAATGGTCCGTCCCTTAAGACCCTGTTTAGGACAAGCGACAAAATGCACACTCTCTGGTTTACAAGAATTTACACTGTTTAATAAGTCATTCAAATCGGGGAAATCATGCTCGATGCGTTTAAAACCAAGTTGTTGCGTCTCTACACTTAAACTTAACAAAAAGTCGTCAACAGATTAGTTAGCGTAGCAAAATGTCGTCATTGCATCTATAGAAAGCTGTTTTTTTAATAGCAAATCAAAGAGGAATGATTTCTTCAATTCCTGTATAATGAATAAGTGGAACTTTTTTTGAGGTTAATTTTATTTTGATTAAAGCACTAATAGAACTTTTACAGAGAAAAATATCCCTAAACAATATATATACCAGCGGGATCCCTCATGTCTGCGCGACACAGTGACATCTTTCTTTCATCGCGTAATCAAGACAAAGAAAACTAGACCTACGTACCATATGTAGGTTTACTCAGTTGATATCACGCAAATCAGGAAAAAAATGCGTCGCTTTTCTGTCGCTCGATCACATGCTCTTTCAACTTCTCCCAGGCTCCGAGTCGCAGGCTAAGAAAAGAAAGAGATTACTCGCAATCTGGGTATGTCTCTGGGCTCGTAATACCATACCCTGTTTAGGACAGAGGCAAGTCGAATTGTACACCCTGTTTAGGACGGCGAGGCCAAAAAACCATACCCTATCCAGCGGCAGGTCCCCGTATAGCCCAAATAAGGGAGTACCCCCCCCCCCCCCCCCCCCTCCCGGGACAAAAAGCTTTACTCTAATTTGCATATATGGCGACTGTAACGCGATACTTCTGGTTATATATCGGAAAAAAATCTTGACTGCTGTTCTGCTTTCGAGATACGTTTGCTCGTATATCAAGACAAATGGTTTGTTTCAGTATCAAGCTATAACAAAAGAGTGGTTTGATATTTTTTTCCATAATCCACTTCGTGAGAGTATTAAGTAAAAGAATTCCATGTAATAGAATGAGTTAAACAGAATGTGTTGGTTTAGTTAACTTAGTTGATTCTTTGGATCACATTTATGGTAAGATGCCTAAGTTACTTGAACAGTATGAGTGATACAGTTTACAAAAAATTAAAATTTTAGTTCATACAATAACGTTCAATATTATTGTTTTCAATCAAAGCGCTGGCAGCTTTAGTGATAACTATTACTAGTTTTAAGTAGAATTGCGTGCTATGGCAAATGTTTTGAACTAGACCGAACAAACAGTCAACAGACTTGCGAGTAAATAGCTACATTTGAATCCTGTGGTGCCAGAAAGATCAAAGGAGGAATAAACCTATACGTCAAGCTCCAGCCGAAACATAAGCTCGACCAGATAGCTGCAAGAAACATAAGAGTTTGTTTAGACCAGCGTAAAGCTTTCTCAAAGTAAAGAAACGGCGTCTCCTGAGAAAACCGCACGAGGGCGAATATGATATCAGTGATAAGAAACTACACGCACTGTATTTGCAAACAGTTCTAGTTACCGCCGGGCCTGGCGTCACAATAGAATGCAAGTAAGCAAATTGTTCACGGTAAACTCACTAAAACGTCATATTTTTCCCTCAAAAAACAAATACCTCGAGAGTTCATGTACATCTTGCAATAGAAATGAGCCTAAACAATGCATTTACACATGGCAAATTACAGAGGTGTCAAACTCGACGAAGCGACATGCAGGTAACAGTCTGCGGAAATCATTCAGACCTACGAGCCAACTCTACTTATAATTACTCCTTAGAATACAGCATGAAGTGCCCCTCATAACCACGAGTGAAGCGACAAAATGGTCAAGTGACCGAACAGAAAACGGCAAATGTATAAATGTCATGAACCTTAGAATTCGTGTATTTTACAAAATATTATTGTCCGCCTTGACAGGCAAGAAATCCGGTAGACGCTGAAACAGCAGAGATTTGCAAAGCCAGTCGGTAGAACGGCAACAATATCTTTGCCTTTCAGTAAATATTCAAAACATTATTTGAAGTGGCTTTAACTGAACGAAGTACGGTCGTTTCGCCCGATGTCCTGTTCGCCCGGAGTCGTTTCGCTCGGAGTATGAGGTCATTTCGCCCGGACTGAGAGTCGATTCACCCGATATATATTTTATACTGTTTCTCAGTAAGGGAGTGTTTTTTAACAGAATGTTAACAGATTTGCGATGATCGATAATCACCTTTAAGCCGCTCAAGACAATTAAGGCATGGCTCTTTCATTATTGGACTTAAAAATTAGGGGGTGGTCTCTCTTTTAAGGCTTTAACCACATTAACCTTAAACTTTTTCAGACTAATAAGTTTGCCAATCTTTTCATATTTAGCTCGATGATAAATGCAAATTAGGTCACGTGACTTCTGACGGCCAAAAACTTCAAAAAATTCTTTGAGCAAAAATGGCACCAGTTTACATCAAGAGTCATTTACCCTGAATACACCCAAATAGCTCAAAATGTTAGCAGCAAAACATCTGCGCCCGGACTTTGTTAAATTTTTCATTAACTTTGAAAATAAACGGCATTTTGTACTAGTACCCAGTCCCCCAATAGAAGTAAATTCTTAATTTATGCTTTTATTTTAAAAAAATCTCAACAAGTCCGGGTATAGATATAAAGTACCTATTAGGCTTAACATTATTAAGCTAATGCCAGCTTCCTAGATGCTGTAAAAAGTGGTGCCATTTTGCTAAAAAGAAATTTGAGCTAAAAATAGCCCCAACAGGTCACGTGACCTAATTTGCAGGTATCATCCAGCTAAATATGACAACATTTGCAAGGCTATTAGTCTGAAAAAGTTTTAGGTCAATGTGGTTAAAGCCTTAGAAGAAAGAGCACCCCCCTAATTTTTGGGTCCAATAAGGAAAGAGCCATGCCCTAATTGTCTTGAGCGCCATCTTGATTCATCCGTAAGTAACAAAAACTACTCTGGGTATAGGGGTGGGGAACCAAGGTTTACCGATTAAGGCTGGTTTTCACTAGCGACGTAGTTGAAGTCGTAGGCGGAGTCATTAGCTCGATGGAATCGGAGTCAGATGAATTAGAACGTTTCCATTTCTTCCGATTCCGCTTACGACTCCGTCCCACAATGACCGCCATACCAATGTGAAAGAATCGAGTTATTCCTTTGCCTCTGCTTGCGACTCCGACAATGTAATTTTCACTAGATCGTAAGCGACGAAGTCATAAGCAGAATCGGTGTTCTGCTTCTGACTCCGTCGGTTTCGTTTTCAATAGATCGTTGCGCTCTACGCTTCTGGTCGATTACGGCTCCGACTGCGACTCCGTCGATAGCTTTGATAACTACAAAATGAAAATAGGCCAAGTTTGAAGGATGCATGTAGCTTTCCTATAACTGAGCGTCTTCTAGCCAAGCTACATCCTTCAAACTTGGTGAATACAATCTTCTAGTATTTTAACGTTGTGATTCACAAATTGTGTAAAATTCAATTCTCCATTTTATTTCCATAAACAAATCCTATTTACATTCGTCTGTGGCATGTTTAAATGAAAAAACCTAGATGTATGACCCTGAAATTTTTAAATAGGAGATGCCATTTTTAAATACTAAGTGTTTACAACTCTTGCCTTAAATTACTGAAAAACAGGCGTAACTAGTTGACTCGCATGGGCCCGTTAAGGTAGGAGCAAGCTTTTAGGAGCTGGGTTGCAGTCTTCTGATTGCTTGCATATTGTCCCCACAACTGGAAGACTTGGGCCTGGAGTTTCCTGTATTTCTTCCTTTGGATGCGTTGCAACTTCTTGTCTGACATTAACCTTACTTGCACAGCACACAGTTCAGCTTCTCTTTTCAGCAACTGTATCAGGAGGTAGAAGGGGATATTGTTCCTCCCTGGTGCGCGACGGTTCAGACCATTATGCCATCCTTCGACCTCATTATTGGTCCTGACGGCCTGACCATATATGCTCCAGTCTTTTGTGGGGAGGGGGGGGGGGGGGGGGGGGGAAAGACCGTGCTGGAAATCCACGTCTCACTGATATACTGAGCGAGTTCCTCGAGGGCGTCCGTGGTGGCTTGCAATCGCTGCCTCTGGAACGCAGGGTCAATCTCTTGTGCTGGAAGGAAGGGCAGGGCCATCAGTTGTTTTATGTACCGGTAGGTACCGTCATCTCTGGAGTAAGCTGCTGCCAGTCCAAGATCTTGTACCTGAAATAAATGAGACAAAAATAAATAAAAATAAAAAAAACGTATACTAAATATAAGTTGAAACTATGAGTAACGAATACACAGCTGCCTTGGTCTGGAACATATCTACATTATAAAACAATGGGAGACCTGTACGGCCCCGCAAATGATCCCGGCCCGCAAATGATCCCATTACCGCAAATGATCCCCAAATTGGGTAGCTTTTCATTCGATAACATTTTAGTTGAAATGTTTAGATTTTCAATCTAATCAATATAAGAAACTCGCCCCAGTGCTCTCACGTTTCTGCAATAGGCTATGTTTGTTTTCCGGGTTTTGGATTCTGAGATCTGCAGGCTGTTTTATTTATAGAACACATTTCTGTCTGTCGTCTGTCTGCAACCTTTTTAGTCTTTTTTTGGTGCCTTGTTTCTATAAAGTTACATCATGAATACGAGGTGATCTGGACCCCAGAGCTCTCTGATTCTTTGAAAGGGTCTGCGAACAGTTGGGAACGATGTTGGGAAGACTGGGAACTGGTTTGTAAACAGTCGCGAGACTACGACCAAAGACCTATTGCTCGGTGGAAATCTATGGGCTTTTTTGCGGACAAAATTTCGCACTTGAATACATCGATGTTTTGTTATATTAACTATTGTTATGCGTAATAATACAAATTGGAAAATAACATAAATCAATTTCGTCCGGGATACATCAATTTTGAGTGACATACATCGATGTTTTTTAGCACACATCGCTTTCCTGAGTCATTCGTGCGTGACCGTAAAAGATGAAGAAGCGGAAATAGTTTGAGAAACAGGAAGTGATATGCCATTAATGGGTTGTTCAGTGCTGGACAACATGGCGGATTGGGAAAACAACTCTAGATTTTACCAATAATTTATTCGAAGGATTCTACATGTACGTGCCGTTACTAATTTACAAACCCATGTGGCACCAGGCAAGACAACAACATTGCTGAATTCCGACGAATTTTAATTCGTTTTAACATAAACGCAGGGTTTCGGATACCAAAACAAGCGACGTCAGGCTCCCGTGCCTCACTCTGGTCTTTGAGGTAACTATACCTGCGTCTAGGTGCAAGTAAACATCATTTGAGAACTAAACATCAGCCTCAAAAGACAAAAGCTCGATTGAATCTGATTGTTACAATGCAAGAAACACAAGGACGTCTTGCTAAAGCAGTCTTTGTCGAAGGCTCGTAAAGATGAATAAATATATATGATTTCGGTGATATGAAGCAACATATCCTAGCATTCTTTACTTGCAACAGTGTGTCACTGTCTTCAGTGGTGTTACAAAAATCGGACACGGAATCGAGGCAACGCAATGCCGGAATTCAAAATAAAGAATGACGGAATGCAAGAGTTTGACAAGAAATAGGCCGAACTACCGTGGCAGCAAGATGGAGGTGTCAACTATCAGCAAGGAATCATAAAATTGAAGAAACTTAATTGTAGAAATAGAAAAGAAAACAGGAAATTTGTAACGACAGTTGCTAAATAGAGAAAACATTCTGGCCATCGCAGCAGAGTGGTGAAAAGAAAACTTAAAATTTGAGAACGTCGATAAATATAATAGGAAATAAATTAAGATGAATAAGGAAGAAATATTGAAATCGATAAATGGCCATGTGTGACACTTATTGTCGATCTGCAAATGATTGATCAACGGGCTTTGTGGGACGACTTCGATTCGTCTTTTCGGGGTCGATATGATCGATCAGAAAAAATCTTGAACTTGACTTCTTTCTCTTTATTCCTAGATCCAGTAGAAAAAAAAACTTATTTTCAATCCTCGGGCGAAACGACTTCATACTCTGGACGAATCGACTCTCAGTCCGGGCGAAACGACTTCGGGCGAACAGGACATCGGGCGAAACGACCTGCTTCCAACTAAACAAAACGGCGCAAAGTTTCAACGTTTAAAGACTTTAAAAGCAGATCCAAGTCGAAAAGCACAGATAGTTTCTCCGCAATCTCGATTTTTGCACTTTTGATTATGCAAACTCGCTAATTTTTTACACCCATGATTTCAGGGTTTAAGGTGGGCACGTGACCAGCCGATGCCAAGGCCTTTTCCCGCCCCGCCCCCAAGCCAGGGAAAAGGCCCTGGGAACGAGGTTATGTACTTTTATCACAAGGTGTTTTGTCATGATGATAAAAATTCCGTTCCCCAAATTTCGCATCGTTTAACGAGGGCATTAAAAAATTTGTTCTTCATCGCAATTGTTGCTGTATCAGGTTCGATTTACTATCGAGAGAACTTTGACGGTTTTTTGCGAAGAATTTCTCTTGCATGGGTGTAGCGACTAGATGATGTCACCTTTATAACTAAATATGTTTGTTTCCCAACAATTTGTAAAGTTTCATTCTCATTTGTAAAATTTATATCACCTAGTTCTTGTCTTGTCCATTACCACTTAATATAATTATGTTTGACGTTTTGGTGAAGTGATGGAGTGAAATCGTCCCACCACTTCAATTTGTAAAATATCAATATTTTCCAAGTTAAAAATAACTTAGCAGTTCTTGAAAAGTCACGATCTTAATTAAAGCAAAGAACCAACTTTGTGATAGGAAAATGTTATAGTCCATATCCATCGTTAAAGCAGTTCAGTAAAGTATAACTATCTGGTTAGTTAAATGTTTTTTGTAGCAAAATATATTCAGTATTTATTTTTGATTTAGTTGGAGCAAATTAATAACATGAAATCGTATTACTCTAATTTATTTACGAGTTATTACCTTTCCGGAAACCTTAGCTGGCTTGTTCTCCATTGACCCAAAACGACATTTGTACCCTTCCGAAAGCTATAGCCATCGATCTAACCCTTTTGCTTTTATGGAAGTGTGAGGTGACTGAAGTTATTTCATCAATTTTTAACGGACTCTCAGATGTACATTATATTCGTCTGCTGACAGATGTTTCACAGAAACAATCCGTTTGGAAGCGTATTTATCAGGATCAAATAAGAAGACTGTCCAGTTAGCTACTAGCGCTTTGCAATGAAACTGATCGAGATGTTATATAGAGTAAGTCCATCTAAATGCTTTTAACTCTCTACGAAACTCTATCTTAGCTCTTTATGAAACAGCGGTTATTTTGTATGTACAGCTGTATTTAATGGTAGAAGACCGGCGTATTATTTAAGAAATAGAAACATTAATTTAATACGTACAATTCTACTTGTACATTGTACACTGATGCAATTAATTATAAACAAACGCTGCAATTTGGTTGGCTGAGCTACTCACATACCCTATCACCTGACATTTAGAGTGCAGTTGTGGCTAGAAGTTGTGCACATCTGAGGGTGCGGATGGTGCAAGGAGCTAGATTCCTTGTTTCTATGATGCTACTGTTACAGCCAAGTGACAGACAGACAACATGCACATGGTTAGCCTGCGTAGCAAGCGTTTCCGTGGAGCGAAGAGCGAAGAAACGGGGTTTTCGGCGTTTTGCCCGCGTGAAAAATAGGGCGAGAGCAAAAATAAGAAGGAGGGGGTGGGGGAGGGGAAGGGAAGGAAGGAAACGCCTGCTGCCAAGCATAGTGATTTAAAAAAACCACCCACTTGGCCTTTCATGCCTGACTGATTTCACGTTGTCATCACAAGCATTCAAGTCGCGTTTGTAATCCTTGTGCTCGCAAGATTCGAAATCTTGGATCACCTTATTTTTCCGTCTAATAAGAATCATACAAAGTTAGCCTAGGTGCCTGAGATTCTTTTTTCGTATTTTAGTGACGAACCTGCGATCGTGAGCGGCAAAGCCACTCATCAAATTAAATCTTCGGCCTTTCGTAGCGGTAGTGAACTTTGAACCAAAACAAACTTTAACTTGTCAAAATATGTCTGAAACAAAGAGCATACGACGGAGAAATCTTGATGACTCCGGGCGACCAATGCAGGCTTTCAAAGTTAAATTTGGTAATTTATAATCGAGCTATATTTCTACTCAATCCCTCTAAGGAAGGACCGCAAGGGTGAAGTTTTAGCACAAATCTGTGAGAAGTATTCAAGTCGCGTTTGGAAAAATCTTTGTGCTCGAGAGGACTAAATGTTTGGTAAGGCAAATATGTAATAAAAACTGGCATGCCACAGCTCACTATAACAAATCATTCAGAATTGTACCCAGAGGTTCTAAATTCTCTCAACAAAAATGCTTCTAAAGAAATGTCAGAGTACCTACATGATAAAGTCCGAAAGCATGCCATTAAACATGCCAGACGAAATCATTCAGTTTTTCCCACGCAGTAGTGCGAATTTTCTGTCCCGTAGTTTATTTATCTTGCCCTTAGTGCATGTGGCATTCAAGAAAGTGATGTTAAAATTAAAGGAACAGCTGCAAATTGTGTCGAAATTGCATCTGCAGTAATAGTCAGGTTTTGAAATACCAAAGCGTCGGCATTGCACTACAGGATTCCTACCGTACTGTCCAAGCTCACGACTAAATACTCGTTTTCGCGAGAAAAGTTAATGCTTTTTGTAAACAAATCAGCGCTCATTTTGACTTTCCTCGCTCCCTTTCTACGGCCTGCCATGCAGGCTATAAACAAATGCAAGCTTCGAACGTTCTTTCCGGCACTTAGAACTTTAAAACCTTTGATTGACACATGTTCGGCTAGCCCAGCCAATCACGAGCTCCGTTCGCAGGCGAACGGAGCATTTGAAAATCACAATGCTTGGCAGCAAGCGTTTCCTTCCTTCCCCTCACCCACCCCCTCTTTCTTATTTCTGCTCTCGCCCCATTTTTCGCGCGGGCAAAAACGCTGAAAACCCCGTTTCTTCGCTCTTTGTTCCACGGAAACGCTTGCTACGCAGGCTAGCACACGGTAGACATGTAGAGGCCACCCCATGCAAGTAACATGAAAATAGGCCAACGACGAATTTTACCTCGTTTTGAGAAAAAGTAAGATTATGCCCCTTGCTCCGTTACTAAAGATTGCCAAGGCTAAGCTCGGTTTGCTGAGAAGAGGACTAAACTGGCACTAATCTTTGCTACAATTTAGCCACAAAGTTAAGTGACCATTTACTGTAAGATCATCTCGAATTACAAAAACGCTGGAAATGAGTACCTTTTTCCAGCAAAGGTGAGGGCAAAGTTTTCTTATTCGGAAAGTAACGATTAACATAAAGGAAAAAAGGGATTTGTTTCTCTTGAATCAAAAAACTCTAAAAAGGTTACTGTTGAGCATGTAACTGATCAGTGTGTGGTTTCACTATTTTCCTCGTTTGAGATTACTGCAGACCTTTAGGGTGTCTTCCGGAAAATTCTTCTTTACGCGCTGCTTTAAGAAAACCACCGTAAACTATATATCATTGGAAAGCTATTAAACTGTAGAATCGGGAAGTAACAATGATGTTGCTATTTTTGTTTTGATAGGCATACGCAAGCCTTTAAACTCAAAAATGACTGTGTTTGCTGAACTGAATTACCAGTCTTTGTGTTACCGTAGACATCCAGAGTGATTATACATTATTAATCAGGAGATGATGGGCTAACAAAGTATGTGAGGCCTTTTAGATATTTCAAATTCTCCTGTTTTTAGCTAAGTTCAAAATAGATTTTCTCAGCAACCAATAAGAATATCGAAAAAGCCTTACACATTTATGTGGTGATCACCTGCTGATTGACACAGAGCGGTTTGATACGTGTACGCGATAACACGAAAGAAGGTAATTCAGTCTAGCAAACAACGTCAGTTTTGCATATAAGGAGTTGCGCGCGCTTACCATTACACAAAATCTTTAAAATAATTATTTCTCCAGATGTTACATTTTGTAATCTTCATAGTGATATAAACTTTGCCAAGGCGTTACTGCTAGTAATGCGCGTACAAACGACACTCCTGAAGCTCTACAGTAACCTTAAGTTTTAACAAACTTTACCTAATGAGCCTAGCCACGGATTGTAGAAATGACGTAAGCAATATG
This sequence comes from Platygyra sinensis, assembly GCA_019787425.1. NCBI lineage: Eukaryota > Metazoa > Cnidaria > Anthozoa > Scleractinia > Merulinidae > Platygyra > Platygyra sinensis. The sequence goes on from JAHPZR010036553.1 coordinate 12,531, forward strand.
TCAGGGACTTTTAAGAGACGATTGTGCAAAAAAAATTAAAAAAAAAAATTAAAACACGCAACCTCGATGTGTACTAAATCTGAGCCCGCGATATGGTCACCTCATAGTGATCAGTGGTTACCTTGTTTTGACAGCTGTCAATTAAGCATGACATGGATGACCAATATAAAAGATGTACCTATAGTAATGTTGCCTCTTTCTCATTTTTCCTTATTTTGACTCACGTATACAGTTACGTGACAACCAAAGGTTTTTGAGATCGAGAGGTTACCAAAATTTTCTAAGGTAGGAAGCTCTACTCGCGCACCAAGGCCGTATAGAAACTCCGCTAAATATCTCGAGCTCATAATTCAATTCTTAAATAGAAATACGATTTTCGGTAGCCGATCATCGCGCGTAGTTTCTCTTTGGGCTATTTTCTAAGGATAAATAAATAAAACAAACCAGTATCGTTATAATGATTTTATTGTATGTAAAAAATGCGCTTGCTCACATCATAAGGGTTCTTTTTTTTAAATTTTTACCAATGACAGTTTTGGCCTCTAGGACACCAGATAGTTTCTAGTCTTTGTTCCTTTGCACAATTTAGGGTTTCAAGGCTTTAGTATTTTAGCAGGTGGTCCAAGCAAGGCGAAGCAGTTTAGTAACGACTAAAAAGTATAATTAATAATCTTCTAATATCTCAGACAGAGCTCAGCCATTTCAGAAATGTTTATGGACATACAAAGGTCAACAGCAATATGGTCCGGAGGTTGTGGTGAATCCAGCTGGGGGGGGTCCACAGTCCCATCTAATTAATGTGCTCTTCTGATAGTGGCATTTGACATGTACGCCCGTGTGTGTGAAATCTGCATCTCAAGTCCCAGTCTTTTTGGCATACAACTTGCGAAATAACGAGGATCGTTGTTAGTTTTGCTGCAAGAGGGTGGAAACTCCGTACAACTGCGGTGGCAATAGATAATGAAAGTGAATGCTTTAATGTGTAACTTCTCGTATAACAGAGGTTTTTATAGTCCATACTATTATTCTATGATCATTACCGACGTTTTTTTTAAAAAAAAAAAACTGAAATCGTCACAAGAAGTAAGAGAAACACTGTCAATATGAATTCGAACCCTTTAAAATGGGATTCTGGTTATTTTTAGAGGATACGAATTCCCCGTTGGTGACAATTATTATGCCCTCACCTGTCAACGAATAAATACCACTCACAAATGGGATTCGAAGGCGAGGCTCCTCAAACTGATTGTTTGACAGAAAGGAAAAAGTAAAGGGAAGTCTCTTCCTTTTACTCTGATAGTGGTCATTACAAATTCATCGTTAAATAGTCCTATTATGATCGGCACATGTTTTGAACTTCAAAATCGACCGACGGAAGGGGAGCAGGAGGAGCTAGAGGGAGTACGAAAACGGCAAACAAAATATAGGGAGGAGCCGCGCCTTCCTCTCGCGTAAATTCTCCCCTATAGTTTTCGCTTGGTACGGTTGTTTACGGGGCGGGTGGCGCTCCTGCAACGAACTGAACGCCTGAAAGAGACTAATCACGTGCTTAGTGGCACGAAGACTCTTGAAACAACCTGCTAACGCGCGCTTCAATGGATTTCTTGTCAATGTTTCCTACAGTTTTCAAAACTTATGAAAAGTTCTACTGAACTGTTTTCTGCTTCAAAATTAAGTTTTCAGAAAGACATTTTTTCATTTCTAAAAATTTTTGTATAGAGATAGCGATGTAATTAGGCAATTAGACCTCGTGTCGCACAATTCAACGAGATGATCCATGCTCTTAAACTTTCCAATCGGCTGCGGGGGGGGGGGGGGGGGGGGTGCTGCGCTCTCGTCTGAATTTCTAAAGTTACTCGGCGGCGAATTACTCCTTGAATAATAATAAGGCTCAGGCTAAGGCTAAGGCTAACGCTAAGGCTTAAGGCATAAGGCTAAGGCTAAGGCTGACGGCTAAGGCCTAAGGCTCAGGCTAAGGGCGTAAGGCTAAGGCTAAGGCTAAGGCTAAGTCTGAAACTAAGGCTAATAGTAATGGCTAAGGCTAAGGCTAAGGCTAAGGCTAAGGGCTAAGGCTAAGGCTAAGTCTGAAACTAAGGCTAATAGTAACGCTAAGGTGAAGGCTAAGGCTGAAGCTAAGGCTAAGGCTAGGCTAGGTGCTTAAGGCTAAGGCTAAGGCTAAGGCTAAGCTAAGGCCTAAGGCTAAGTCTGAAACTAAGGCTTAATAGTAAGGCTAAGGCTAAGGCTAAGGCGAAGGCTAAAGCTAAGGCTAAGGCTAAGTCTGAAACTCAAGGCTAATAGTAACGCTAAGGCTAAGGCTAAGGGCTACAGACTAAGGCTAAGGCTAAGGCTAACGCTAAGGCTAAGCTAACGCTAAGGCCTATGGCTAAGGATAAGAATAATGATGATGATAATGATAATGAATAATGATAATAATGTGTAATAGGACTGAGTGGAGTCCGATTCGGGGTCT
>JAHPZR010036553.1:17500-27500 GCA_019787425.1 Platygyra sinensis
TTTTAACGGACAAACGTAACTTGCCCAAGTTAAACTTGTTGTGCAAACTTTAAGCTCAAAAGTGTTAACGTTAAATGCAGTTCAGTTTATACTGTATACAGCCTATTCAACCAAAAAAAAATGACTGCGTCTTCTGCACATAATACCTCAAAGCAATTCAATAACGTGTACGTTAATAGTTCTAATACCTTCGTTTAGCGAAATATTGCACCAGTGCTTGTATTTTGCTTTTTCTATCCTTGATAATCATTTTCGATATATTAAGGTTCAGCTTCTGACATGAGGCGGCCTGGAGGACACAAACAAAGGAAACTGATGACAATGTTTATCTATTTCTTTTGTCTGTGTCCTTTAGGCTTTACTATCAATGATACAGGCCGTTTGATGGACTATGACTGAAATTTATTATTACAACTTGGAAACGTTAAAGGAGCACTGTCACAGGAGTTTTGCTGTCTTCAGCTTCATTCGTTGCTGAAATCTTTACCTGGTACCTTTACTCGTTCCTAAATGCTCAAATGGACATAAAGAAACATATCAAACGCATGGTTGGCTCAGAGAGCAAACCATAATGAATTTCTGCAATATTTTCAAGAATGGCTTCTAGAATTTGAAAAAACTGGCTAGTTTTTTTCAAATTTCAATCCATTTGCATCCTTGCCATGCTAAGTGCTAGGCGGCAATAAATGGCTTCGGTGTAGTGATAAAGTCCTAGATAACAAAACAGCATCATTATTTTTGGGTTCCCATTGATGCAGGAACACATTTCGGCATTGTAAAATGACGCTAAAATACCGTGACAGTGCCCCTTTAAGTACCGATAAATACAGCCATAACAGACAGTAGGTTTAACTTACATCTTGAGGAGGAGGTGCAGAAAACAAAGCTATGGAAACCAGATACAGAAACCAAACCGCAATCTTCTTAGCCTGAAAGTTAACAAACTTTAATCATTAGCAGACTGCATTTAAGGTGGCTGAAAACAGTTTCCAAGTACTTTCCAAGACTTGGAGTTTGATGGGTCATTATAACCACCAGTTGATGCCAAAATCATGACGAACTGCCCAGTCATCGGTGAACAAGTTGCTGTTAATATTGCGGCTCAATAGGTTACCATAGCAACAATATGACCTTTAAGCGCTTATAACTCAAAACAAGCTTGGTGACCCCCATATTTTACTATCGAATTGTAATCAGCATGATAAGATGCAACTTTTTGCAAAGTGTCAAAAAATTCTGCGAAGGGGTTTCAGAGCCACCTTAAATTTTCGAAAATTTAAGGTGGCTCTGAATCCCCTTCGCAGAATTTTCGCAAAAAATTCTGCGAAGGAGTTTTTATCTCTTTTCGTTCCAGAGATATTTCAGTTTTTTAAATATGCAAATTAGCGAAGTGATGACGTCATATACTCAACCAAATTTTTATCAAATATGATGAAGAAAGATATCTCAGCCAATTTGTAACAGAAATGTTTGATTCTTTGCTGTAAGATTCTCCTAAAAGTGCTACACAATACAAGCTTACATACTGGGCTCCAGACCTCCGCTATATTAAAGGCATTTCTGGCCACCTTCAGGGTTTTATTTTCATATTTGCAAATGGTGCCTAGTATGCATGATCAAGACACTATCAGGTCCAGCAGGCATAAAAGTATGTTAGCTCTGGTTTGTGGCCCTGTCTAGGGTTTTTAGAGCTGAAAAACACTAACATATTAAAATTAAGTGTGTGGGGACTGGAAAAGAGTGTGTAGCCATGGGAACAGAACTTTTATAGCCACAGGTGTGTTTCCTGTTGAAATATAAGCGTGCCAAGTTTCAATGGTTTGCGCAGCCAATTGGCCAAGATAGCTCTATTTATGTACTTGAGGTAATATTGGTTTGAGAGTACGACGTCATCAGTCATCTCATTTGCATATCTTACACATTTTTCAAACTTAAATATCTCCGAAACTAATGCAGATGTTTGCAAACGGTCAACGGTGATTGACTCTTTCATGGAATTCTATGTGATACACTTAAAATATCAAGGGGTAAAAATTTGATCATAGTACCACTTTAGCAGCAACTTGTCCACCGATGATTTGGCAGTTTGTTGATACCATGATTTTGGGCATCAACTGGTATAGAATGGTTATAATGACCCATCAAACTGTGAGTCTTAGAAAATACTGGAAACTGTTTTCAGCCACCTTAATATAAAACACAAAACCATCATACGTACCATTTGGCTTGTCGTGTAAGCAAGAATTAACCGATGAAGCTTTTTGAAAGAAGTAAGGAGACTTCAGCTCTCGCTCTTCGTTCAAACTAGTCTCTTGACTCTTTGTACAAGATTTATGTAGAGAACTATATCTCCTCTTTCGTTGAAGGAAGTAAAAACAAGCGCTGAAGCGACATCGCGTGCATTTTGTTCCTCACACTGATTCACAAATACCAGAAATTAATTTCATGATTTAGTTTCGGCTTTCACGCAGTGTTTACGACTTAAAGGTCAATGTTTCCGATGCGTACATATCTTTCATGTACTGTAACACATAACTTCGGAGAAAAACGGTTTATTGTTTGGTTATTTTTTTAATTCTTTTTCAGAAATCACAGTAAATTGATAAACCTCTCGATCGATCTCGATCTCGATCGCGGCGGTGCTGGCCTAAAATCTCCACTGTCACAGGAAGTTTGTGTATATTTAGAAAATGTGGAAGTGAACTCAGCTGTGAATCAAAACTTTTAGTTCCCGTTTAGTTAAATTCCCTCATTCGCTAAAGCTACACGGGATGTTTTCTCGCTGTAACACGTACCATGAAAGTTACAAGTACGCTGGGGGAGGGGGGTGTTTGGGCGTGGGGAGTTACTGCGTCATATTTGTCTCATGACTCTTTGTGGACGGTATATCTAGAACACTCTCCACTGTCGCCAAAGGAAGCAAAATAAGTGTGCAAGTGGCATGGCTGTGAATTGACCGTTTGTTCTGTTCACTGCTTGTCTGTTACAGAAACTGACGACTTTATTCGCTTAGCTATACGGGATGTCTTTTTACAGTAGCACGTGTCAGAAACATCTGCGTGTGACTCAAACTGACCTTTCAATTGTAAACACACATGCCGATAATATTTTCCTCTGTTGTCGTCTGGCCTAACTCAAAAGTCACGCAGCGTTAATGCCATTGAAAGGTCATTGAAAGTCATCGCGTTCGTGATGCTAATGTTTGCTTCCTGTATTTTGAACGCTATGTGATTCGGAGAATAAAGATTTCGCTTTATATTACATGTGCAATTTGGCAAAACTGGTGACTTGTCCTCCTCTAACGTGACGGTCGCAATATTTATCTTGCATCTTAAATCCGTTTCTAGAAGATAAATGAAATAAAAAGTCCGTGATCATCCTTTCTTTGAAATTGCTTTCTTAAAATGATTAGAAAATTAGATTTCATGTAGTTTTCATGGCAGTATAATTATGGCAAAATAAAACGTTCCTCAATTATCCGGGTTGTTTTTGGCTTTTTCCAAGAATCCACATAGCTGGCCTGGTTTCTTACCCTGAATGGCATTATGTATCGATGTATCGCTCTGAAAGCAGCCATTGATTTTGTCCTTTTATGCATGTACATGAAAGCTCGAGTAGATTGAAGTTTTCCATCACACGTCGTGAAATCCGTCTGCAGCGGCTGCGGAAAAATTCTCGCTCCTCGGGTCCGCTACAAAGTTAAACTACAGCGGCTAGATTTCTGGACCTTTTTGAATACAGTGCTTTGGTCCTGTGGTACAAATGGAGTAAGATAATTCCCCAGCGAGCTGCCTTCACCTGGGCACCAGAACGAAGAGTAAGAGAAAGCTTCCGAGAGATATGAATAGGAAGCCGGAGAGAACTGCCGCAGCTAGGGGTATGGGCCGAGCGTACGTGATAGAGAACTATTTCTGGCCCTTTTTTCCGCAAGGGTTAATAGAGCTGCAATAATGATGATAAACCAGATTCATAAATAAAACAGATAAATTAAAGGTGCTCTTCTCTTCCCAGGTTGGGTTCTCTTTTTAAAAAGAAACTTTGAGTTTATCAGTTCTGAGTAGTTCTCTTGCATGATTAACAAAAAAAACAAGACAAGACAAAGGACTGAAGGAAACAAAACAGGAAACTTCTATAAAGAAGGCAACCAAGACAAACGAAAAGCTTGACATTTAATGGAATGGCGAGAGGAAGATGATAAAATTTCGGTCCTTTTTAAACACTGGGAAATAACCTTTCATTCGAGGATGAGTTTCACATTTCAGTAATATTTGTATATAGATGCTCTTTAGGTATTACGATAACAATACAGCTGTATTAGACAACAAATGGCTGAAAGCCAGATGGATAAGTAGAAATCCTTTAAAACAAAATCTTAGCTCTTGCAATAGACCTTTTTCGCTTGTACATTTTGTTTTCCCAATGCAGATCATGTGATGATACTCAGGAGATTTGATCCTTTGTTTTGTTCATTAAAAAATAACATGCAAGCATGAATATGTCTGCGTGTACTCTTTTTAATGAACAAAACAAAGGATCAAATCTCCTGAGTATCATCACATGATCTGTATTGGGAAAACAAAATGTACAAGCGAAAAAGGTCTATTGATGGGTTCTGGAGTCAATCGTCAAGGTACGGTCTTTCTAAGCATCAACCATTTAACAGAAACTTCATCAATTAATTAATGTTAAGTTACTGAAAAAATCAGGCAAATGAATTTTTAATATTGAAAACCATTCTTCAATTTCAGTAAGCGCTGTATTAATTATATCACTTAACTTCTGTGTTTTTATCTTTAGTTGCAATCTGCAAGGTTTTCTATTAGTTTAAGGTTTTTTTTTAGATTTTATAAGATGACTTGTGTGATTCATGTACTTGTCTTGCCCCGCCACGACTAGCTTTTCAGCTATTTTCGGGGCAAATTATCTCACTTTTGCATTTCGTACGAAGAATAAGGAATGATTATATATTCCGTTGTTCTGTTTTTTACACGAAGAATAAGGAATGATTGCTCTGTTGTTTCCGGGCCGGGTTGCTCAAAGCCCGATTAAGCTAACCCAGGATTAGCGAGTTAGAATTTTGACTTCAGTTTTGTACTTTTTTGGTGGATTGTTTTGTTTATATTGTTGACCATTCAGTTTTGAGCTGTAGTGATCTGAGACTACACCAAACATTAGAGGTGAAAAACATTTTTAAATAAGAAAACATAATGCTTCAGTTAACATTGAACCCTGGGTTAACGTTAACCACCTTTCGAACAACCTGGCCCTATTGTTCGACTCCTTAACCTGACATTTTATAACTCGTTCCTCGAACTAGTTAAAGATTATAATATGTTAAGTGTCGAGTAGGTCAGCCGGTCGAAAAAAGGAAAAGGAAAATGGAGTGAAAGTGAAGTTTCTTGCAGGTGTTGATTTTAATTATAATCAAGAAATTGGCAAAGATGAATTTTCCTATATCAGCTATGGTGAGTTTTCTAACTGGTTATTCGCTAAAGCATATTCACTCGTCTCAGAAAAAAAAAGTATTGATTTTAAAACTGGCAATTCAAGGTGGTAGCAGAATTTATTGTAATGACAAGGTGCGGCTTTTCAATAACTTAAAAATGTAAATTTTTTTTTGGAGTGACAAGTGGTCTTCTGCAAAGATTACTGGGTATGAAAGTGGATTTATGTTACAGAGGATTGCGAATCGTTAATGTATCGGTATTCGTAAATTGTATGTTTTAATTTGTTAACAAAGTTTCTGTTTCGCAGGTTCAAAGAATTCGAGGAAGCTTAGAAGATAAAACTTGTTATGTTAATTTCGTGTAGAGTAATTAACAATTAGACTGCGAGGGCGAGTAGTGTAATTGTTTTAGTATAAATTTACCGTAGTCTCATTGCATAAAAAGAAAAAAAAGTCAAGTATTAAAGAACTGTTTTATTATGTTACATCAGGTTCAAACGTGACGCGCGATGTGCACTGATGCGTAACTGTTGACTATTAGCAGCTAGTCGACGGTAATATAGCCATTTAAATTCACGGATTCACAATAGACTACGGTAAATTTATACTAATAGGCCTTAGTCTTTGCCCATAGACAATAGGGAGATACGTTTTCTTTTTTCGCATGAACCGTTTTAGTCTTATGCAACGTATCCAGAAATACGCATTCTATTTTCAGTCTTCACCCGATTTAATGTTAGCTTTTTCACATGTATGAGAGTTAAGTATTGGATTAAAACATAGTTAGTAGAGTAGAGGAGACTGGCTAGGAAACTCGGCGAACTTTTAAAGACCAAAACAATACCGGCTCTCTGATCTTGAACTGACCCGTCACGTGACACTGATCCTGTACACTCAAAACAAGATGGCGGGAAGCATGGACGATCTTACCTCTTCGGTGAAGATTTCAACGCCATTTTGGATATCCTAGAAGGCGATCAAGACTTGGAAAAATATACTAACTAAGATCAAAACAATATTCCACTTAATTCTTGACAGTTGTTAGCGGCCGAGAAGTAAATATCACAGAAATATCACAATAATCGTTCAATGATCGTTAACCAAGAACAGTTCTGCTGCACTCCACTGGCTCCTCGATGATAAAGCTAATTCCGTGTAAAAAGTTTCAACATCTTGTGTTCGAAAAAATCTTCAATCTTTGGAGTATTCACGCCAGTCACTATGAAGCGTAACAGTGCTTAGTCGGGCGTACGCGTGACGCAGCATGTCAAAAAGGATCTGTGAGGTACAGGTACCAGAGAATTCAGGTCTTTTTCCCCGTTTCGAATTTGTAATCAATTTTTTTGGAACCTATCGCTGGCTCCTCGATGACAAAGTTAACTCAATATGAAAATTTCTAACACATCATGAACTCAAGACTTAAGTGACTGTTCCAACTTTGGAGTATTGACATCATGTATTCACTGCAGTCATTACGACGCGTAATAGTGCTTTAGTTAGGCGTGGGTTCAGATCGGTTTTGTCCGTGTTTCGCACTTGCAATCAATTACCTTTTGGCACGAGTCGATTATTAGCGAGAAAAATGAATACTCTCAACTAACATGAGTATCCCCCAAAAAGGTAAAATTTCACCCCCGGTGGGACTCGAACCCACAACCTTTGAATTAGAAGTCCAACACGCTAGTCCATTGCACCACGGGGGCTTCATGTCTGCATTCACGTTTTACTTCTAAAAAAGTGAAATGACAGAGAAATTTAAAATGTTAGGTCTGTTAACATGTGGATCGAATGAATCGCGAAGCAATTTTAAAAACTGTTAGTTTTCCAGTGCTATGAAAGCTTTCATCACTGTACTTTTTTTTTTCTTTTGAGTCGTCAAGGATGACTCCTGTAGTTAGATGTATGCCCAATTTTGGAACTATAACCAATTACCTAATGGAATCAATTTGTGTCATTTTCGTTGTTAAATATTATTGCATAATATCAGAAGTCATGGTCCTTCTTAGAGTGTCTTCCCAGATAAGAATACTTACTATACATTGAACTATCTAACTCTTTTCTAATTGGCCGAAAGCGTACAGTGACTTTTCGAAATCAGCTCCCTCGACGTTGTAACTGCAGAGTATACAATTGTCATGTCAAGGAAACTCAAGGTCACGGGTAATCATATCAGGGTCGTGCGCTTTGTGTTGCTTCCTTCAGTGAAGAGGCAAAAACATGACTTCCATGCATTTTTTTCGTTCAATATATAGTAAAACAATCATTACATTTGGTTTTCGTGATACACAGAATAGTCAAGGTCTCGTTAAGGGTTATCAGCCTCAGCCTTCCATTTTCGGCTGATATCACAAAAATCTCATCCAATAATTGTCTAATAGTTAATGAATACAGTAAAAACTCGAGACGAAAACTGATTGTTGCATTTATAAAGCGGCAGACAAGGTGATACTGAAAACGTAAACAGTGTAGTCCAATCCCTCTTAAATGGCTCAAACAGACCCAGGGTTAAAGTTGTTAACACCTCATGTTCACATGCCCGAAATGACTGATTAAAACCCTGCAGTATTTACTCCTGTTACTACCAAGCGTAACTGTGCTTAGTTGAGCGTGATGCAGCTTATCAAAAAGGACATGCAAGGTGCAGGTCGAATGGAATCCGGCCTTTTTTCGTTTTGCGAGAAGAACGAAGACTCATGTAACAGAAAACGCCTGAGTATTTAGTGAAAAAAAAAAAAAAACTCATCCCTAGTGGGATTCGAACACAGGGCCTTTAAATTAAAAGTACAACACGCTAGTCCATTGTGCCCCTGGGGCCTCACGCGATATAGATGAAGCATTTTTCCTTCAATTATTCTCTTTACTTTTTAAAACCACCATTGCTTTTGGTGCTGTCCTTAATTCTTGGCGATTGTTGGTTGCTGAAAATTAAATATCACCGTTCAATTATCGTTCCTCAAGAACAGTTCTACTGTTGTCCGCTGGCTCCTCGGTGATAAAGCTAACTCAATATAGCAAAGTTTTAACACGTCATGAACACAATACAATAAAGTTGATTATTATTATTATTATTATTATTATTATTATTATTATTATTATTATTATTATTATTATTATTATTATTATAATACCGAAGTGACTGTTCCAACTTTGGAGTATTCACTCCAGTCACTATGAAGCCGGTAACAATGCTTAGTTGGGCGTACGCTTGACGCAGTATATCGAAAAGGATCAGCAAGGTACAGGTGCGAATGGAATTTGGCTTTGTTTTTGAGGGGGAGGGGGGGGGGGGTTCGGAGTTAAATTTAATAGCCTTAATGGATCAATATCAGTATCTGGGCAACTGCGCACCTACCCCTCCCTAACCCAACATGTTATTGAACAAAAAACTTTAAACTCTAGAAAGGGCCAACGGACAAATCAAAAGTACCGGAACCTGGTAGGTTCTGATCAGCAAATTTAAAGGCTTGAAGAAACTGAACACAGAAAGGCTGACCGTACGGTTGGGGTTAACTGTTTTGTATTTTCCAATATTTCGTCATCTTCAGGGACTGTTTACAACTGAGAAAAGACGTTACAATTTAAACAACAACGATAAAAGCCTATATAGTATTACAGTAAAAAGCTGACCGTTGACCCCTTCCTCCAGACCCACTGCAGTTTCAGACCATTTTCTTTCCGACAATCATTCACCTAACGACATAGAACTGATACCACTAGAACTTATACATTCATGTCGTGACACGTTACGGAAAGCCAGGGAAGCGTACCTTATCGAAAGGGGTCAAACTCTTGAACCCAAAGGTATAAACAAACGAGAAGAAATTTAATCTTATGTTTAACCCACTTGTACCTTATGTATTATATTCCATTTTGTTATCTTGTCATTCATTAGTTTGTTCAACGGTTTTATTTCTATTTTTGTTATCTTGTCATTTGTTAGTCACTTCAACGGTCAGCTTTTTAACTGTAATACTATATAGGCTTTTATCGTTGTTGTTTAAATTGTAACGTCTTTTCTCAGTTGTAAACAGTATACTGAAGAAGTCAGGCAGTGCCTGACGAAATATTGGAAAATAAAAAACAGTTAACCCCAACCGTACGGTCAGCCTTTCTGTGTTCAGTTTCTTCAACATGTTATAATAAGATAATAAGTAATGGTAATAGGACTGAGTGGAGTCCAATTCGGTCTGTAATCATACGAGTGATAACAAAATCGGACGACCGCGCAGCGGGAGTCCGATTTGTTTATCACGAGTATGATTACAGACAGAATTGGACGACACGAAGTCTTATTACCAATTAATCATAAAAATTACAATTTCCGAGAAAAGAAGAAAAGCAAAGTTATGAAATAAGGGAAAAAATTGCATTTAATGTCGCTCTGAAATCGACAACAGTCAAAATGGATTTCCTGGTTGCCAAGTGACGATCGAAAAACAAGTCTTATGTCAGTCAAAAACGCAACCATGCATGAAAAACGCTCAACTGCGCAGAACTTTGCGGAATTTGGTTAAAATTCCGAACGCTTGCCAGGGCAGCTTTTCCAGCAAGATT
>JAHPZR010036556.1:0-15000 GCA_019787425.1 Platygyra sinensis
GCTTTATTAATGTCTCCTGAATGTAAGAAGAAAAGCACAAACTCACCGAATACAATAAGTTATCACCTGAGCCACTCGAGTGCCAAACACGTTTTCAGCCTGACACGTGATCATACCGTTGATCCTCAAAGCGGACTTCGCTATTTCAAACGTTTTATCTGTAGACTTAAATCGGCTTTTGTTTAATGGGTTCCACTTTGCAGAGACCACGTTTATTTTGGGAACTGGATTTCCCGATGCAGAGATATTAGTGACAGCTTGGCGCCCTCTCTGATAGTGATGGATGGTGGAAGTCTTGGAAGTGAAACGGACGGATAGGGAGCTGTGAATATAATAAGATTAAGTAGATATATTAAATCAAACAGTAGTTTTATCGGCCCTTTCTTTAACAGCGATTACCACGAAATAAGATGATCATGACGCTCCACAATAACTGTTATATCGCACAAAAGTAAACTCCTTTTGTAGAGTACTAGCGAAGTTCTCAGTTTAGACGGTACTCACCAAAATTTTGTCATTTCTCTTGAGTGTAGGCCTCCAGTCGTTTCGCGAGCTTCTCGATGGCCGTTATGTTGACGCCAGTGCCCTTTCCTGGAGGACCTCGAAGACCCCTTCTCCAGGTGACCCGGTTTCGCCAGACGGGCCTCGGACGACACGTCGTCCGCGAGGTCCTTGTTCACCGGTGGGCCTGGCGGACCTAAAAAATTACTGTGTTAGGATTTCGGAACAATGTGGCTTTCTTTTACATTAGACTGATTTTTCATTGAGTGTCAAAAGTAATAGGTTTTGCCATCTTATGCGGAACGATTTGCTTAAAAACTCGGGCAATTTTTCATCCACGTTTTTCCGCCTTGCTTCAGCTAAGTGAGTCCGTTGCCTGTGCCCGTTGCCTGTGTGAGGGTTCTGTATCCATTGTGATTGCCGGTCAGAGGATATATTTGGATTTGGTTTTATTGACACTCAAATGGAAACATCTGCCAAAAAAAACAATAATATTTAAATAAACAAACAAAACACCGCTTCCAAAAAGAGGTTTTTTTGAAGGGCAGGGCGAAAGGATCAAATTTTGTCTGTCACATGATCCTACATTTCTAGGTCCCATTCTCCCCTGAATTAAAATGCCCCTCTGGTTGAAATGAGGCATTGCCTGAGTAATTTGTTTTCTCGGCAGAATGCATCAGCGGAAAAAAGATCAACCTATATATGGTCAGGATCAAATCTGCCAAAATCTTCGAAACTGCGAGAGTCCAATACACTCAATATTTGGCCTAGCAGTGCAGTGATTTTCACATTAACATTGTGATACAGAACCGATAAAATGTGACAACCATTTGACCTTCATTGTCATGGATGAAAAGATTTGTACTGACCTCTCATGCAGACAATCCTACCAGTTCCATTCACAGTGTTCTTTACCTTCAGCAACAAAAAACAAAACGTGACAATATTTTGATCACCTTCAAATTAACAAACACAGAAAAAATGCCATATTTGCACGTCAGACAAATATGCATCAGCTTTGCATCGTGAATAGTCGAGAATGATTTCTACATACCCGAAAATCTTTTAGCGCCTCTGAAGAACATCCGAGGTTTATATTTTGTTTTGTTGAGGCTGTTTCTTGCGTCTTCGGGCTAGTCGACGGTTCCGATCACTTCTCTTATCAGCGGAATGCTCGCTAATAGTAGAACTCGTATGCGTCTCGGTCAAAACATTGTTTCTGTCATGAGTAGATAATTCGTCTCGAATAACCAACAATTCACTTTCAACGTGATAAACTTTGTACGAGAGAACCACAATAGAGACTATTGTGAAACAAGATGCAGAATTGGTACGATAGTGGAAGTTTTTGTGTTAGTCTGATCTGCTGCCATATTACTTCCTCTGCCAGAGAAGAACTAAAAGGAGACTGAGAACAAAGTTGTGTATATAGAACCCTGGGGATGTAACTCTAAACTCAACACTTCCTCATAATCTACATGCCTCAGATCTGGTCCTTCAGCCGAATGGAAAGCAACCAAGGAAGTTATCAAAATTACCAATTCATTGGCAAGGTTCATTACCACTGAGATGAATTATGAAATAAAACTGCATGACTTGTGAGGAAAATGAAGTTTAGACTTTTCTTCATACTCGGTCCTCATACTCAACTTGATGTGTTCCGGCTTCATCAATGTGATCAAATTAAATTACCTGTTTAGAGAAACTGTGGCCATTACGTAACATAAGTAATAGCATAAACGCAAAATCAGCCGTCTAGTTTTCTGTCCACTATTCTAGCGAATTATTTTCCCTATTAGTCATTTGCAATTTATTTTACTCATTCTGTGTGTTTATAGGCGTATAAACCGCGCGGGATATTGGGAGAACATGAGAAAAGCTTGTAAATCACGAACTGTTAGGCCGAGAGATGTGCAAGCTTTTCATCTCTAACACCACAAGTGGGTTTATTGCGCCAGTAAACCCATAGAAAGAGTTTTCATTGCTTTAATGTATACATGACCTGTCAACCAGAGGAAGCTTGAATTTTTATCAAGTTGCGTATTCTCGTCAAATTCATGAGATGACCGCAGCAAACCAATCACAATGACTGAAATAATGAAAGCAAGGAAATCGCCTGAGCAAACAGGCAACGAAACATTTTATCTGTAAGCGTTTGAGAAAGGAAATAAAAATGTGAACAGCAGAAAAAGACAAAGCTGCCACCATCACTCACTTTGATAACTTCTTGATGGCTTTGTAGCTCGATGAGAGAGCATTTGTACCGAAATCACAAAGAACAAAGAAGTGGAATTCCGTTGAAACATCAGTATTTTAAATTCTTATTTTGCGGTCGTTTGCAAGAGCTTTAGTATTGTTGCTTCACACTGAATTGTAAGACATCATTTTAATTTAACTGACACCATGCCATCTGCTCCAATGAAGCAGTTTTCATTTTGTTGTTCAGCAGTGTAACTATAGAGGTATACTCCTTTATGTAAAAACAGCGTCAAAATATCAGTCAGTTCATCTGTAACCAAACGCATCCAGTAACAGTTAGCGTTGTAACAGTCCCTGCACGCATCGTGTAAACGTTTATTTTTTGTCAGATACAGCTTGTGTTCAATATTCTATGAGGTTATCACTTGCTTTATGACCTACACAGGCATCAGCTTCAATTGAGTGTGAGGATCAAGTGAAGCTACTAAGATGAAAACTTCACTAAACCTGATTGCATAATTATGTCAACTCTCGAAAAACGGTTTAGAAGGGTTGGGGTCTTACAAAAACGTGTATGAAATATAAGAAAAAAGGGGGCGCTGCCCCTTCGCGCCCCCTCTCGCTACAAGTCCGCCTATTTATGTACTCGTCTGAACTTCACTCGTAGCTTGACACGTCATGTTGTTTTAGTCACGATCGTTCGTTTTTTAAAGTATGTTCGATCAAGGGAGTTGCCAGTCTAACATTTCTTACTGGAAATCAGCAGATTTAGTTGTCCTTAAAAGGTTACTGTAGACCTTCAGAGTGCCTTTCGGAAAATGCTATGTGTACGCGCTGCTTTAAAAAGAACACGCATGGTAGACTATATAGCATTGGAGACGCTAATAAACTGGTGAAATTCGAAAATAACAGTATAGTTTTTGCCAATTTTTGGTTTTGATGTGGGCCACGCGCAAGCCTTTAAAAACGCAAAAATGACCGTATCTGGCTAAACTAGAATTCCCAGCCCTTTGGTGTTACCGGGGAAGGCGGACATCCATACCGACTGAACATTATCTATCAGGAAGATGATTGGGCTAACAAAGTGGTGTGAGGCTCTTTTTCGATATCTCAAATTCTCCTGCTTTTACGCCCTCTTAGAGCGGGACGAAGATCGCCATATTCTAGTTCGCTAGTGTTCAAATAGGTTTTTCTCTTCAGCAACCAATAGGAATTTCGAACAAAGCCTCACACAGTTTTGTATTGTTCTCACCTGCTGATTTGACCACGGAGCCGTTTGTTTGGCCGTACGTGCATAGCAGGGAAGCGGGTAATTCAGATTAAGGCAAACAATCCGTCAGTTTTTGGCATATCATGGCTTGCGCGGTACCTTGCTCCATTACAACAAGTCTTTAAAATAATCATGTCCCTCGCAGATTCTACATTTTATAAGCTTCCACAGTGATCACATACCTCTTTGCCAAGGATTTTGGTCGCTAGCGGTGCGCGTACAAACGATTTCCCGGAAGACACTCCGAACGGTTCTAACGGTACCCTTAAGGCAAACTGTCTGCGCGCGCAAATTCAGCGCAGAAGGAGAAATAACGAACCGATGCTGTAAAACATGTATCTATTGTATCGCTAGTGACCAGTTGCGAGATTGAAGGAGCTAGCGACGTTTGAAGCAGAGTTTTTCAAACCGACGATAAAAGCGCCAATAGTTGCAGACGAAGTTTACCATTGCAAGGACGAGCAATGCAATCAACACGGAAACTGGAGCGCATTGTTCAAGCCACTCAGGTGATTGACGTCAACGAAAAAAAATCGATCAACAATACGCGTTTGCGAGAGAATACAAGCGTGAAAAATGGAGGTATTACAACATTTTACACACATTGTTGGAAGAACGACGACTGGGACCACCCACTGTTAAAGTGAGGTACGGTACCCGATAATCTCCCACGAATAAAAACCAAGGTGAGAAAAATTAAGAAAATAGAGTGTAAAGTCAATATTTTAATTCATTTTGGTCAAATGTATAAGGTGGCATCGATCGGATTTTTGAGTCACGATACTGTTCATCTTTGAGCACTAGAGCACTCACCATTATCATCCACAAAAAATCAAACGTTAGTGATGTGCTTGAGAAGATGAAAGTTTCAGATAGGGTACATTTCCCCAAGATCTTAGTTACCAATACAAACGAATGACGCCATGCCCCATTTTAACATAAGAGTGAGATAACTTGCACCGAGACATAATTTCGGAAATACGACGTCGGGATCTTCGGGACTTGGACATAGCTGCCTCAACTATGGCAAAATTGTAAAAACAATCTATAAGAAGCGTTTCGAGAAAATTACGAGTGAATTCTCGGCAAAGTGTAACATGTAACAAAAGCAAAGTTGTTTACATGTTTATTGATAAAGACTATGTCCACAGACTTGACTAAATTTGGCCTTCTGGTCTTAAATGAGTCTTTCTACATATAAATTATCCTCGAGTTGAAAATCTCTGAGAAATAGCTCCGTTGATTTTTCAGAAACATTGGCATGAATAATCCCACTGTGTATTCGTTATTTTGCATTTTATCAAAAATTGTTAAAAATTCTTAAATTGGGTGAGAATTAAAACGCACTGCCATGAACATTTTTTTATACTTGGTCCCTCATAGTGATTAATCCATATTTAACGTAACGGAGTTTCGATAAATTGAACATTTTAAGCTGCTGAATTTTTCAGCATCAACTCAGAAAATATTGGGGGGGGGGGGGGGGACAGGACTTTATTTTCACTCATGTTGTTTATTTGTCTCATTATAATTTTCTTTTGTCTCAATCACCATGCTATTGTACTTTCCTTATATTATGAATTCTAAACGCGCGATTACTTTCCGGCGACTTCCTCGAGGTATGCTAAAATTATCCGAGCTGGCACACAATAACATAAATGTTATTTGTAGTGCTAGCTCGGGATATTTTAGCATGCTTCGGAAATTTAACGGAAAGCAATCGCAGATGCTGATGGTGATGCTGATGGTGATGCTGATTATGGTGATGGTGATGGTGATGGTGATGGTGATGGTGATGGTGATGGTGATGGTGATGGTGATGTGATGGTGATGGTGATGGTGATGGTGATGGTGATGGTGATGGTGATGGTGATGGTGATGGTGATGGTGATGGTGATGGTGATGGTGATGGTGATGGTGGTGGTGGTGGTGGTGGTGGTGATGATGATGATGATGTTGACGTTGATGTTGATGTTGATGTTGATGACTTTGGTGGTGAGGACGATAACGATGACAATGATGAAAGTGAACTGGAGGATAAAGAGGACATTTTATCTGTAATCAGGAGAGTTACTGCAATTCTTGAGGAGAGGGAAGAAGAGCAAGATGGCGGGGATGCAGAAGAAGATGACAACGGCAGTGGTGATGTTGACTGTGGAGGTAATAATGATAGCGAGAATGTAAGTGATGACGATGATGATGGCAGCGGTGATCCTGACTCTGATAACGAAGATGAATGTGAAGTGGAACATGAAGAGGACATTTTAACTGTCATCAGAAAAGTTCTTGCAAATCAAGAGAGAAAATGAAGGAGCGTGAGGAGGAACAGAAGGAAGAGGATGATGATAATGCTAATGAAGGAGAAAAAGACGTCGATGATGATGATGACGATGATAATGGTTATGAAGGGGACTGTGATGGTGATCAGGTGATGACACTGGCATAAACAAAGAAGAACAAGACGAAAAGCTCGTGAAGATTAAAGAAGAGGAAGTAGAAGATGAAGCGACCAAGGTTAAGAAAGAGGAAGTGGGAGAGGACAAGGAAACAGAAGAAAGAGTGGAGGTACAGAAAAGGACAAGAGAGAACAGAACGAAGCTAAATTTAAGGAATGTAAAGACAAAGAGGGAGAGGAGATAACGCCAAAAGAACCACGAAAGATGAAGAAAACGCGTAGACGTCGCAATATTATAGTAGGGTGACTATGCAGCAAAATTGTTATAGCGTTTTAAAAATGGTCCTGTAACCAGGTGATAGAAACATATTAAGAAATAAAAACGTTACTCTGGTTAAAATTGTATAAAAATATGTACAATGTTTTTTAGTCCCAACGTTTCGGTTGAACCTTCAACCTTCTTCAGGGGAAAGTGAAAAAATAATTCGCAAAAGACACGTTTCTTATAGTGTGCCAAATACGGATCTATTGTTAAGTTCTGTCCCTCAAGGCAAGATTTAGAAATTCGTGCGGCAAATGCATGCCATCATCACGATTCAGCGGATTCCTGCAAGTGTTAATTTCCCAAGCTTCAAGAATGCGTCGGTTGCGCCAATTAGCACTCGTGCGTAGGATCTTAGACGCCTCCCAAGAGACCGTGTGACCAGAACGTAAACAATGCTCCGCTAAAGCTGACTTTTGCGAATGTTTATGTTCCACCGCTTTCTGGTGTTCTTTAAGGCGAGTAGAAAATTTGCGTTTGGTTTCCCCGATATAACTCTTGTCACAATCTTTGCATGGGATCGAGTAGATGGCGCCACGAATCTGATCTTTCGGTACTGGGTCTTTCGGTTTACGAAACAAATTCCCGATGGTTTGGTGTGGTTTTTGAGCAACTTTGATGTTATGATTACTCAAAATTCGTTTGATAGGCTCCGATGTGCCCATGATGTATGGTAAAATACAGAAACCCTTTGCAGCATCCGGCGCAGTTGTTGACAGTTGTTGAGCTAGTCGTTTAGGTTTGCCAACATCAATCACAAATCGCTTTGGGTAACCATTCGCCACCAGTGCTGCTGTTATGTGCTTCATTTCCTTTGACCGTTGATCACTAGAAGATGGGATGATTTTTGCACGATCGGTCAAAGATTTAACAACAGCCCTCTTGTGCGCAACCGGGTGATGCGAATGGAACGAAAGGTATCTTTCAGTGTGGGTGGGTTTACGATAGACCTTAGTAGAAAGTTGACCGTTGTCTTGACGACAGACAGTAACATCCAGAAAAGATATTTTCCGATTCGTTTCTCTTTCAACCGTAAACTGGATAGATGGCTCGATATTGTTCAAATGATGCTGCAAGGTTTGCACCAGGCTGGAATTAACGGCCGCACACACATCATCCACATACCGTTTCCAAAAGCACGGTTGCACAATGGAAGTGGACAGTGCTCGTTTCTCAAGGTCTTCCATTACGAGGTTTGCCATTACAGCTGACACAGGGGAACCCATAGCTGTTCCAAAAATTTGCTGGTAATAGGTGTCGTTGTACTTGAAATTTGTTGTTGACAAACAGAAGTCTAACAGGTCAACAATGTCATCAACAGGAATAGCAGATCTATCCTGTAAGGTTTCATCATTAGAGAGCACATCGGTGGCAACTTGAATGGCAAGATCCACAGGATAGAAGTGAACAAGGAGACGACGTCAAAGGATAGCAGTTCGTCGCCTTCGTCGAGTTTGACATTTTTCATCTGTTCACAGAACTCCATGCTGTTCTTGACCGTTAAATCAGTATTATTCATCAGAGGTCTCAAGATCTGCGCCAAATGCTTCGATAGCATGTAGGTTGGAGAGTCTATAAACGATACGATAGGTCTTAAGGGATAACCAGGCTTATGAATCTTCGGTAAACCATAAAAACGAGGAGGCAATCCATCTGAACTGCGGAGTTTGTTGTACAAACTGTCACTGATCTTATTGTCTCGCTTAAGATTGGCCAATTTTTTATTGAGTTTCCTTTCCGTTCGTTGTGTGGGGTCTTTATCCAGAACTTTGTAAGTCCTTTGGTCGCTGAGCATTTGTTGTACCTTGTCGTCGTAGTCCTTGCGATCCATCACAACAGTACAGTTACCCTTATCGGCAGGGATGACGAGTCGATCTTGGTCTTTGCGGAGATTGTGTAAAGCTCTGAGTTCGGCTTGTGGCAAATTCGGAGGTGGTACAGAGGCTCTTTGTAAAACCTGAGCGACTTGAGATCTTAACACAAGTTTGTCCTCTACTGGTAATCCAGAAATGCCATTTTCAACAGCAGCTACAATTTCCGCTGTTGGTATTTTCTTGGGAGCCAAGGCGAAGTTTGTGCCTTTCTGAAGTGCATTTGTTTCGGTAGTGTTCAACGGCTTGCTAGAAATGTCTAGCACCCACTTGTCGCGATTAACTGTGTCAGGCGATGAGACATTTGACTTTGAGATCAGGGCTTGAAGTTTCTTCGAATGCAAAGATCTAATCCTGTCATACTCCTCCTGCTGTTGTTCATGAACTAGGGTCT
Organism: Platygyra sinensis; assembly: GCA_019787425.1. Lineage (NCBI taxonomy): Eukaryota > Metazoa > Cnidaria > Anthozoa > Scleractinia > Merulinidae > Platygyra > Platygyra sinensis. Next base: position 8,953 of record JAHPZR010036556.1, read on the forward strand.
TGAGGTGTTCAAAGTCACAGGTGGTTAAACGAGACCGTAAGAAATCTAGAGCAAATTCCTTTTCTCGTGTCAGCGAGCGAATCTTCTTGTGTGTCTCTTCGATTCGTAATTTCAGAAACTGAAACCCACATTCTTGGCCAGTTTCCAGCCTTTGGGAGTACGTACAGGTGGCTTTATTCTTAAGCTCGGTGGAAGAGCTTGAAGATCTTTGCATCGATGGTTGAAATGTAGGTGTCGGCGATGCCTCGCAGTCTTCAGCATAATTTTGTTGAAAGAACGTGCCTTTCGCAAAGTATCCTTGTCATACTTTTCTGAAATAGTTTTAAAAATGGTCCTGTAACCAGGTGATAGAAACATATTAAGAAATAAAAACGTTACTCTGGTTAAAATTGTATAAAAATATGTACAATGTTTTTTAGTCCCAACGTTTCGGTTGAACCTTCAACCTTCTTCAGGGGAAAGTGAAAAATAATTCGCAAAAGACACGTTTCTTATAGTGTGCCAAATACGGATCTATTGTTAAGTTCTGTCCCTCAAGGCAAGATTTCTAAATCGCACGAATTTCTAAATCTTGCCTTGAGGGACAGAACTTAACAATAGATCCGTATTTGGCACACTATAAGAAACGTGTCTTTTGCGAATTATTTTTTCACTTTCCCCTGAAGAAGGTTGAAGGTTCAACCGAAACGTTGGGACTAAAAAACATTGTACATATTTTTATACAATTTTAACCAGAGTAACGTTTTTTATTTCTTAATATGTTTCTATCACCTGGTTACAGGACCATTTTTAAAACTATTTCAGAAAAGTATGACAAGGATACTTTGCGAAAGGCACGTTCTTTCAACAAAATTATGCTGAAGACTGCGAGGCATCGCCGACACCTACATTTCAACCATCGATGCAAAGATCTTCAAGCTCTTCCACCGAGCTTAAGAATAAAGCCACCTGTACGTACTCCCAAAGGCTGGAAACTGGCCAAGAATGTGGGGTTTCAGTTTCTGAAATTACGAATCGAAGAGACACACAAGAAGATTCGCTCGCTGACACGAGAAAAGGAATTTGCTCTAGATTTCTTACGGTCTCGTTTAACCACCTGTGACTTTGAACACCTCAAGACCCTAGTTCATGAACAACAGCAGGAGGAGTATGACAGGATTAGATCTTTGCATTCGAAGAAACTTCAAGCCCTGATCTCAAAGTCAAATGTCTCATCGCCTGACACAGTTAATCGCGACAAGTGGGTGCTAGACATTTCTAGCAAGCCGTTGAACACTACCGAAACAAATGCACTTCAGAAAGGCACAAACTTCGCCTTGGCTCCCAAGAAAATACCAACAGCGGAAATTGTAGCTGCTGTTGAAAATGGCATTTCTGGATTACCAGTAGAGGACAAACTTGTGTTAAGATCTCAAGTCGCTCAGGTTTTACAAAGAGCCTCTGTACCACCTCCGAATTTGCCACAAGCCGAACTCAGAGCTTTACACAATCTCCGCAAAGACCAAGATCGACTCGTCATCCCTGCCGATAAGGGTAACTGTACTGTTGTGATGGATCGCAAGGACTACGACGACAAGGTACAACAAATGCTCAGCGACCAAAGGACTTACAAAGTTCTGGATAAAGACCCCACACAACGAACGGAAAGGAAACTCAATAAAAAATTGGCCAATCTTAAGCGAGACAATAAGATCAGTGACAGTTTGTACAACAAACTCCGCAGTTCAGATGGATTGCCTCCTCGTTTTTATGGTTTACCGAAGATTCATAAGCCTGGTTATCCCTTAAGACCTATCGTATCGTTTATAGACTCTCCAACCTACATGCTATCGAAGCATTTGGCGCAGATCTTGAGACCTCTGATGAATAATACTGATTTAACGGTCAAGAACAGCATGGAGTTCTGTGAACAGATGAAAAATGTCAAACTCGACGAAGGCGACGAACTGCTATCCTTTGACGTCGTCTCCTTGTTCACTTCTATCCCTGTGGATCTTGCCATTCAAGTTGCCACCGATGTGCTCTCTAATGATGAAACCTTACAGGATAGATCTGCTATTCCTGTTGATGACATTGTTGACCTGTTAGACTTCTGTTTGTCAACAACAAATTTCAAGTACAACGACACCTATTACCAGCAAATTTTTGGAACAGCTATGGGTTCCCCTGTGTCAGCTGTAATGGCAAACCTCGTAATGGAAGACCTTGAGAAACGAGCACTGTCCACTTCCATTGTGCAACCGTGCTTTTGGAAACGGTATGTGGATGATGTGTGTGCGGCCGTTAATTCCAGCCTGGTGCAAACCTTGCAGCATCATTTGAACAATATCGAGCCATCTATCCAGTTTACGGTTGAAAGAGAAACGAATCGGAAAATATCTTTTCTGGATGTTACTGTCTGTCGTCAAGACAACGGTCAACTTTCTACTAAGGTCTATCGTAAACCCACCCACACTGAAAGATACCTTTCGTTCCATTCGCATCACCCGGTTGCGCACAAGAGGGCTGTTGTTAAATCTTTGACCGATCGTGCAAAAATCATCCCATCTTCTAGTGATCAACGGTCAAAGGAAATGAAGCACATAACAGCAGCACTGGTGGCGAATGGTTACCCAAAGCGATTTGTGATTGATGTTGGCAAACCTAAACGACTAGCTCAACAACTGTCAACAACTGCGCCGGATGCTGCAAAGGGTTTCTGTATTTTACCATACATCATGGGCACATCGGAGCCTATCAAACGAATTTTGAGTAATCATAACATCAAAGTTGCTCAAAAACCACACCAAACCATCGGGAATTTGTTTCGTAAACCGAAAGACCCAGTACCGAAGGATCAGATTCGTGGCGCCATCTACTCGATCCCATGCAAAGATTGTGACAAGAGTTATATCGGGGAAACCAAACGCAAATTTTCTACTCGCCTTAAAGAACACCAGAAAGCGGTGGAACATAAACATTCGCAAAAGTCAGCTTTAGCGGAGCATTGTTTACGTTCTGGTCACACGGTCTCTTGGGAGGCGTCTAAGATCCTACGCACGAGTGCTAATTGGCGCAACCGACGCATTCTTGAAGCTTGGGAAATTAACACTTGCAGGAATCCGCTGAATCGTGATGATGGCATGCATTTGCCGCACGAATTTCTAAATCTTGCCTTGAGGGACAGAACTTAACAATAGATCCGTATTTGGCACACTATAAGAAACGTGTCTTTTGCGAATTATTTTTTCACTTTCCCCTGAAGAAGGTTGAAGGTTCAACCGAAACGTTGGGACTAAAAAACATTGTACATATTTTTATACAATTTTAACCAGAGTAACGTTTTTATTTCTTAATATGTTATAGCGTTTGTTAAAAAGAACGTTCTTCTGTAACTTGTTTTTTAAATCCAACCCAGTAGACTGCATGGAAATACGTGTCATGTAAAGACTTTCTTATACAATCCAAAAATGATCCTGTATGGCCAATATTTTGAACCAAGGTCTACTGTTTTCATTGTTATTACGGTTCTATGTTATCTATTAAGTGTGTGTTCGTAAAGAACAAATGAAGTTTTAAATGAAAGTGGTGTGTAACTGTATTTCCATAAATAGCCTCTCCCACAATTAAGTCCTTCTTTTTTAAAATAATCAGTCTATTTTAGGAATTAACATACGATACTTAATACCCTATCTAAGGTTCAAAAGTAAATATTAGAGGTATTGAAAAGGCTGCCAAAAGCCTTTTTAAGGTAGTAGCTAACAAAAACTATGGCGATGTTCATGAAAAAATCCTGTTTTTGAAAATACAAAATTTAAGACCCTTAAACAATTTTTAAAAACATTTTGAGACAACTTGCCGAATTTGGGGTTAAATAAGTGTGGAATCTAAGGAAAGTACAAAGTGGTACAAGTTTTGTTACGTAGCATCGGCAGTTTACATTATGACTAAAAATATGGATTAGTTTTAACATATATGAAGAATACAGCACCCAGCTACAAACAGCCAAACAAAAAAGGGCGAAAGATTGATGATTACCGCTAATTCGTTCGCGAAAATTGATCACCTCGATGGATTCCGCCCACTATGGCGCTCCAGATGAGAAAATTCTACCCCCTGCAAGAACTTAACCAATCAGATTTCAAAATTTGTTGAATTTCGCCCGCTGACGAGCTGCGAAAAAGATAAATATATGCTACTGGCCGGCTAGAAGGTCGACGTCCGTAGAGTAAAAAATGGTGACCGAGGTCTTGAAAATGCTGCCCGAGGCCGCAGTATTTTCATACCCGACCGACCCTAAGCCTGCCAATAACGTTTTTATCTGTTTCTTCCTGCGGTAAATTGGCTTGCAAGTGGATTAGTTTGATAGTGACAAAAACGACATACGAGGTACATACGGGTACATACGAGTAACAACAAGTAACATGCAAGTACATACAGAAACATACGGTAATATACAGTTTATTTCAGAATCACCTTAACCCCAACATGTGCGCGAGTCATGCCTTGCACACACACGCGCCTGTGCCACACGCATATGTTTTCCATACGCTCAAACAAAACTGAGCGCTGATGTTATATGACGCAACGGTACGCGTCATATAAACGCGGATTACGATGATTGCACACCTCCCAAAGTACTACACCTTATAGTGGTGGGGAGTTTTGCGTGCCTTAGTGACCCATGGTAGGTTCAACCTTGCCGGGCAGGTTCCAGGTGAAAGGTCTGACGAACTGCAGCACCTGGCCCTCCAGGTTGGGGGTTGGGCGAAGGGCTAGTAACCCTTCCCTGTAATTCACTTTATATTACGGAAAAATTGCGGCCTTATGCGCAACAGAGCGCGAAGAAGATAGGTGAGGTGAGGTGACGATGATTGCACACGATTTAGCGCCCCTAAAACTCTCATAGAATTTTTTCCTCGTAGAGGGTTGGGGGTCTTTTTTTTTCAATCAATTGAACCCCTCTCCCTTTCCTCAATTAAAAGGTAAATCAGTCTGAGCGTCTTTCAAATTTGCAAATTAAATAAGTATATTAAAAATCCATATATATTTTGATCCAGATTTCTTGGTTATGTTTAATAATATACGTACCCATCCACAGTGCAAGTCAGAAAACGGTTAAGGCAGAGCGCTTATACGTACGACGGTGAAACGATCCGGGTCCAAAAAGGTGTGATGCAGTAGACTGGGGCCTACTAAAACGAGGAGATTCCCCTTTTCTTACACTCAAAACTTTGATTTCTCAAGAAATTACACGAGACTCCCTTCTATGTGAATCAGCAACTTTTTTGTTCTGAGGCAATCGCAAAAGGTGAGTTTTTCTGGGATGAAAACAGGAGTTTAAATTTCGCGCTGTGAATTAGTAGCGCTGCTCCGGCGGACCGAAGGGCCTCCAAGTAGAGCCCCATACTCATATATAGGAAAGAAAAGGAAACTCATGAGTTGATTCTCGCATGGTGATCATGGCTAACGGCATTGCTCGTGGGCGCGTACGCACGACGACGACGGCGACGGAGTCGTGCAACATGGCAGTCATTCTCAAAATAGGTTGACAGAGACAAGTAGCCTTGGTTTACCGTGTACTTCTTTGATATTGGACATCCATGTTACGATTAATTGACACCTGTCAAAACAAGTTATCTGCTGACCAGTATCATGTGACCATATCGCGGGCTCAAGTCTACAACTCATCGAGGTCACGTGTTTTTTTGAAGTTGACCAAGAGCTGGTTTTCGATTGGATCGCGGGTTCATGTCAGATTAATTTGTTCAAAACATGGCAAGATTGTTAGGGAGCCGGTTAACGCTAGCCCAGGATGAAAATTTATTCGAATTATAACTTTTTCTTCTATACAAGTGTTTTCTGCTGCTTTGTCTTGTGTATATGGTGATTATAAAACAAAAAACAGGAAGCCAACAATAAACAGAAACTTCACCGCAAATTTTAAAGTTACAAAACTCAAATTAAAATTAGCCAAATCGGGCACTGAACAACTCGGTCAAGGAGCTACGCTTTTAGGCTGGCCTAAATCCTGTCCTAAATCTATATATAAAGATCTTCTTGCGCTAG
>JAHPZR010036556.1:20000-25000 GCA_019787425.1 Platygyra sinensis
TACAATTTGCAGTCTGTACACTTTGAATTAGTCTGGTACAAGGTTTAAAAACTGAAATTGCCCTATTTCCCATCAGATTTCGTCTTATTAACTTTTCACTTTTCTTACAGGAATACAAACTTCTTCACCCAGTAGTCTCCAAGCACGAGAGAGAAAGGCAGAAAAGACGGAAGAAAAAGCAAACATTGTTGGAACAGTTTGAAGAAATCGAGGTCAGTGGACCGTATTCTTGGGTTGCACGTGACGTCATCATTTTCTAAAATCCAAAGCTAAAGACCCACCAAAGTTATTATCTTTATCAGGCATGAGAGGGGATAAATCTTTGTCTGTTTAACAACTTTTCAGCTCAAGAACATGCTTCGTCTAAAAGCAGGCACATTTTAATTTAAATTTCAGAGTTATGGTGCTGCGTGACATAACGCTATGAACGTTTTTATCGAAAAATATACACTTATCTCGGGTTATTTAGCCTTTTAAGAAGTTAAAGTATTACTGAGGAAAAGTGCTTATTTAAATGTTTGCTTAATCAGTTAAAGTAATCTGCGGCCTAGATAGCCAAAGTAAGTTCCAGATGTTTACAGTATTTTACGGCCGCCATGTTGGTGTTCCTTCGAGGTACACCAACATGGTGGTTCCATACTGGGCTCTCTAAATTTGTGCAAAATATTTCGACAAATATTTGAAGATCGGGAAAACGTAGAGACCTGAAACTTGGAGAAGTCTCTTAAATATTAATCTCCTATAACATGATAATTTCTTGAGCCTATTCACAGAATGGTCTTCGAACTATTTTTCAATTGCGTGACGGTGCAACCCAAGAATAGCGATGCAGTTAAATCCTACTGCGAAGAATATTTGAAAAATAAAAATGAAAGAAATTAGCTAGCACCGTCAAACTTGGGTAGTTTTCTTAAGTCGTAAGTTCGATCTCTATCCTGATTGTTTATTCTGTAAATAAAAGTTGTTGTTGTTGTTGTTGTTAACAAGAAAACTCGCGTTCTTCTCAGTCGTGTAGAAACGGCTAACGAGGACAAGTCACGACTGTACAGCTATTGTGCATTAAGGCTACGACGAACACTATAGAGCTGAGATTCGGACAAATGGTTCCCAGTGACGTCTTCTTTGATCTCTAGATCTGTTCTTATTGCCAACGAGTGCCTTACCGATCCCTAACTAACTTGTTTTGCAGGAACCAGACGGTCGGCTCAGCGAGGAGGAAGAATCGAGCAACTCCAAAGACGAACGTGAATGGCGGGCAGAGTTAAAGAGACAGCGACGAGAGGCTAAAACCAACGAAGAAAAACGCGCCCCCAGCAGACCGAAGTTTACGAACCGTGAAAGCCCGTGAAAACTTCAGAATCGTGAAGTCCGCCAAAACGGCATCTGCATCGAAACAGAAGAAGTAAGTAAGGCCTAGTGCCGACGCCGAGTTTTTTATAAGACGAACTAAGACACCGGCTGAGACTTCAGACTTTAAACGCTGAACAGAACTTGATACATTTTAAGGACGTCCGCGCGAAAATTTTCCAGTCGATAGAATTTTTTTAAATTTTTACTGCAGGCAGATAATGAGTTACTTGTGCCAGAAATGCAAAAAAAAATTGGGGTCACCGTCTTCGTTTCAGGGATAAAGCGTGTGGAAAACTACCCTGATTTCGAAAAATTGTCCCATATAATTGAGCACGGTCTACAGGGATTTACAGTTAAAAATATCGAAGGTGAGTCAACGGAGGCAAACGATCTTAGTCATATTTTGTAGAAGTGGGTCTGTTGCCTAAATAATTTCAAATGTTACTAACGTTTTCACAAAATTTAACCCTTTAAGGAAGCTCGAAAGGGTTTTTTGTTGCTGCAGTGTTTGTGAAACGATGGAAGATTACAAAGAAGGATATTTAATGGTGTGGGCAAACTAAATGTTTCCTTGCAACTCTATTGTTGGGCTATAATTTGAGGGCACTTGTGACGTCATATCAGTTACCATGGCAACGCGCAAGGTCCACAAAAACGTCCACTAAATTTCAGTTTTTGTAAATTATCTGAAAAACTAATTCGGTGACCTATCATTTTTATTTCTTTGTTGGAAAGTTCCCTAAATTCTTTAACTTTTCAGACAGTATGGGAAAAATTTATGTAGTAGAATTAAATATATTTAAAGAAAATGCAATTTATGGCTTACAGGAAATTCTACTAGATAATTTTCCCCGAAACTTTTTTATTTGAAATGCCATCGTGAATGGTGTGCGCATGCAAAAAATCAAGATAGGTCACCGAACAAAATTTCGAGCTAGAAACAAATGTTTTCTGCAGGTTTTATTTCCGGTTCGCGCGATTTTACGCAAGATTTAACTTCTGGTGTGCTAATTTTGATTCATTCAGCTGATGCGTTTGTCCTTGTTTGTCCTAGTTATGGCGTGTGTAGATTGCGCGTTAAGGTCCGGTAATACGGGCAACATTTTTCTTCAACTTGTCTCGCAACATTGTTGCATTGCAAGTTGAAACACATTGTTGCACGTATTACCACGTTTGTGACCAACTTGTCTCGCAACAAAATACAGTGTTGCAAGTTGAGGCAACATGTTGCGCAAAGTAGACTCGAGTTCTACTTTCTGCAACAAATCCTAGTTTTGCTGCTCGTATTACCACTGAAGCTTCAACTTGTCTCGCAACAAATTTAAATTCAACGCTTGTGATTGGCTTTCGCGAAGCCCAGCAACATGGCAAAATATAAAATAACCGGGCGGACCGTGAAGACAGCCTAAATGCGAAGTAGATCAGTAACTGTCGGAAATTTAAGTCATAAATTTTCCCTGTACAAAGACATCGATGGCTGTCATATTCTTTGGGACACGTCGCTTGTCCCTTCAAAACAAGCACAAAAAAAGGCAAAAGGGTTGGAAGAATTGTCGCAAAAATACAACTCTTCGCCTAGCTATATCAAACAAAACTGACCTTCATACTGAGAAAACTTCGCTGCACGGGAAATTAACAAGAAATTAAATGATGGCCAGAAGTCGAAGTGGAAGTTCGTCGAAACGTTAAATTATATGAAAGAAGGCGCCATCTTTAATTGCGCATGATTGACCAATTATACGAGTAAAATTCCGCAGACTTGCAACACTTTATTTTGCTGCGAGACAAGTTGGTCAGAAACGTGGTAATACGCGCAGCAGAGGGTTTAAACATGCAATGCGACAATGTTGCAAGACAAGTTGAAGAAAAATGTTGCCCGTATTACCGGACCTTTAAGGTCTGGTAATACGGGCAACATTTTTCTTGAACTGGTCTCGCAACATTGTTGCGGTGCAGGTTGAAACCCTCTGTTGCGCGTATTACCGCTTTTATGACCAACCTGACTCGCATCAAAATACAGTGTTGCATGTCTGCAAAATTCTACACGTATAATTGGTCAATCGTGTGGAAATAAAGATGGCGCCTTCTTTCATATAATTTAACTCTCCGACAAAGTTCCACTCCGACTTCTGGCCGTCTTTTTCTTTTTTTAATTTTCCGTGCCAGTGAAGTTCTCTCAATATGAAGCTCAGTGTCGTTTCAGATAGATAGTCGAAAAAAATTTTTCGACAGCTCTTCCAAGTTTGCTGCTTGCATTGTTTGGAAAGTACAAACGAGGTGTTCCAAGGACTATGATAGCCCTCAAGGTCGCTTTAAAATTGCAAATTGAGGACTTTCCGAGAGTTACTGATCTATTTAGCATTCAGGCTCGTCTTCACTGTCCGCCACGTTTTTTTTTTATTTGCCGCGCTTGACGGCGGCCAATCACAAGGGTTAAATTCAAATTTGTTGCGAGACAAGTTGTAGCTTCAGTGGTAATACGAGCAGCAAAACTGGAATTTGTTACAGAAAGTAGAACTCGAGTCTACTTTGCGCAACACGTTGCCTCAACTTGCAACACTGTATTTTGTTGTGAGACAAGTTAGTCACAAACGTGGTAATACGGGCAACTATGTGTTTCAACTTGAAATGCAACAATGTTGCGAGACAAGTTGAAGAAAAATGTTGCCCGTATTACCGGACCTTTAAGGCTCGAAAGGGTTTTTAGCTGCACGTGCGCGCGCAATGTACACACGTCATTACTAAGATGCACGCGTCAGCGGAATGAATCAAAATCTGAGAGACAAGAGTAGAGAAAATAGATCTTGTAACACGTTAATTCAAATGCGAACGGTAAAGCTCTCCCAAATTGGTTTTGGTTACTTTTCTTGTAACCCGTAAAACCATCGTAAGGAAAAAATATCTCCTTGCCACAAAGAATACGTCCGGATGAAAGCCGGTCGTTTCGCACGCGTAGGAACTCGATTGAGCGCGCGTGAACAACTTCGCGCATGCGTAAAGTGGGATCTAGTCGACCTTGACTTTTTCATATTTTCCAACTTCGCGCGCTAATATTTTCGCTTCCAGTCGGTGAATTTTTTTCAAATTTTTGGTGACAACTAAGATCAATCAGATGCGTATATATACCAATTCTTAAAAAATTCTGTAGGTGGGAAAAAAATTTAAGAAGCAATAGTCGTAAATTAGGTTTTTACTTCCTTCTGTCCTACAGAATTTTTCTAAAGTTATGTATTTTGACGATCATTTCTAACAACATGTAATATAGGAGTTTGAGAAGATTTCACCGACCCGTTCTCTTAATAACTCGATAGCTTTCGATTTTGGGGGTGCAACTGAATGCGTTATATCGTTGCCATAGTAACAGGTTTTCTGGAAAAAATATGATGTAATGATTCTATGGCGTTTCATTTATGTCTGGGGTAAATTTCACACTGATACGATAAACCAAACTGTAATTGGAAAAAAAAATTGTAAAACTAGTCTAGGGAAAATGAAAACTGTTTCGAGCCACCTTAAGAGGCATTTGAAACCGCCGCACAGATGCACAAAGAGCTATTAAGAACGGAATTCGATGGTGCATTTTGCCAAAAATTCAATTTTCTAGTCGATAGATTTTCTTCATTTTTTCCCTAAACGTAGAAAATCAGTAG